>APFE030250928.1:50309-68436 GCA_000404065.3 Pinus taeda | reverse complement strand
CAACAACCACAACAGCAGCAACCACCACAATAGCAACAGGCACCCCAAACACTTGAAAGCGGTGTTAGAAGATCTACCAGGATAAGTAGACGCCCTGAACGATACTCTCCTTCATTATATTATTTATTTTTGACTGATTCCGGTGAACCCGAATGTTATGAAGAAGCAATGTAGGTTGAAAGCAGGAAGAAGTGGGAGGTAGCCATGGAAGAAGAGATGGACTCCTTAATGCATAACCAGACTTGGGATTTAGTCAGGTTACCTGCAGGAAAAACTACATTGAAGAATAAATGGGTTTACATGTTGAAGGAAGAAGATTGAGGAAAACAGAGGTACAAAGGTAGACTTGTGGTGAAGGGGTTTGCACAGAAGAAAGGTATTGATTTTGATGAAATATTTTCTCCTGTTGTTAAAATGACTTCATTAGAACTATTTTAAGTCTAGTAGCAGTTGAAGATTTGCATCTTGAGCAGTTAGATGTAAAGACAACCTTTCTCCATGGGGATTTGGAGGAAGAGATATATATACAACAGCCACAAGGATATGAAGTGAAAGGGAAGGAGAAACTTGTGTGTAGGTTGAAGAAGAGCTTGTATGGCTTAAAACAGGCTCCAAGGCAGTGGTATCTAAAATTTGACAAGTTTATGTCTGAACAAGGTTATACTAGATGTCACTCTGATCATTGTGTTTATCTGAAAAAGCAAAATGATGGCGGCTATATTATATTGTTATTGTATGTAGATGACATGCTTGTTGCAGGATCTAACATGCAGGAAATAAATGTGCTCAAATGAAAATTGGCAAATTCATTTGCAATGAAGGATTTGGGAGATGCAAAACAAATCCTTGGTATGAGAATAACTAGAGACAGGAAAAATCATAAATTAACATTGTCTCAGAATGAGTACATACAAAAGGTGTTGAAAAAATTTAACATGCACAATACAAAACCAATTAGTACACCTTTTGCTAGCCATTTCAAACCTAGTAAGGAAATGTGCCCAAAGACCCAAGAAGACGTGGATTATATGTCTAAAGTTCCATATGCATCAGCAGTTGGAAGCTTAATGTATGCAATGGTCTGCACAAGGCCTGATATTGCGCATGCAGTGGGAGTTGTAAGCAGGTACATGAACAATCCAGGAAAGGAACATTGGATGGCAGTGAAATGGATTCTCAGATATTTGAAAGGTACCACAGATCAAGCATTATGCTTTGGTGGTTCCAACATTTCTCTACAGGGATATGTTGATGCAGATATGGCAGGTGACAGAGATAACAGGAGGAGCACTACAGGATATGTATTCACTGTTGGTGGAACAGCTGACAGTTGGGTTTCAAAAATCCAAAGTGTTGTTGCACTTTCAACAACAGAAGCAGAGTATGTTGCTGCTACAGAGGCTAGTAAAGAAATGATTTGGTTACAAAGGTTTATGGGTGAATTGGCTAAGGAGCATGATAAGGGCACGTTATACAGTGATAGCAAAAGTGCCATTCATCTTGCAAAGAACTCAGCATTTCATTCCAGGACTAAGCACATACAGCTCAAGTACCATTTCGTACGATCAGTGTTGGAAGATGAACAGTTGAAGCTGGAAAAGATACACACTAGCTAGAATCCTGCAGATATGCTAACAAAAGTTGTAACCAGGGAGAAACTGAGAACATGCTCAGTTTCAATTGGTCTTCAATGATGACGATGAAGATGAGAAACAACCAGGTCCAAGAGAGGAGTCATTGTCCAACAAATGAAGCAGTAATGGAGTTGCTACAATCATTCTCCAAGTGGGAGATTGTTGTGTGTGGAGCATGATTGTTCAGAGGTCTTTGTTTCAGTCGGATGTATACCCTAGGAAGTTTTGTACACCCCTCCACCTGGGGGGGTGCGAGGGGGAGTTGTCCCCCCTGCGGGGATCCGGGGGCCAGCGGTCCCCCGGCAGGGGCTCGGGGGCAGCGCCCCCAAAACTAAAAATAGATGTAAATTTTCCTTGTAAAAGTATAGTAATTTCTAGTCAATCTGGGCCATTCATTAGGCAGATGATCTAACGGTAGAACTTATGTTTCGTTCAAGGTTTTTTCCCTAGAAGGCAACCCCTCTCTATGTATGAGGGCATTTTATTTGAGGCTATGAGATAGGTGTGTATTCTGTGTGAGCGAGAAACAGAGAGGTGAGACTGTGAGAGAAGACAGAGGATATTACAGTGGATTTGTTGTAGGTTGTGTCTCTTCATTTTGCTAGATAATAGAAAGGAAGGACTGGCTGTTCGGGGTGGACGTAGCCCAAACTGGATGAACCACGTATATCTGTGTCTCTCTTGTTTTGTGCGTTTTTTTCTGTGTTTATATTTCTGCAATATTTTATGTGTTCCATTGCTCCGTAATATATAATATTCTAACAATAGCCTTCTAGATGTAGAAACCTGGTTCTAGAATCCCCCAATACTGCCTCGGGTGAGACTGTAGCCTGCACTAAGTGGGTTGTTGTTGAAAGGGATGGTAGTGTAGGGTTTTGTTGGTTAGCACAACTAACTCTGAACCTAGTTCCAGGCCCCCTCAAGTCAATAGTGTAACAAATGTGAAACCCTTTTATTCCATCAAAATTAGTGAGTGTTTAACTCTCTGGGGTTCTTGAATTGGCTAAGAGTGGAGGTTTGTACCTCTGGAATCCCTCATCAAATAATGGGTGGAGGCTTCAACCTTCCCTAGACTCATTTTCATAAACTTTATATTCCCAACAGAGTGGAGTTTCTATAGAAACAACCTCAGGGTGGAGGAAAAGCTTTGGAATCCCTTAATCAAGTGAGGGTGGAGATTTCAATCTTTGGAATCCCTCACTGGTTGATGGATGGAGAAGTATTTTCTTTGGAATCCCTCACTGGATTATGGGTGGAGAAGTAATTTCTCTAGAATCCCTCACTAGCTGAAGGGTGGAGAAGCATTGTCTCTGGAATCCCTCATTGGTTGATGGGTGGATAATTTCTTTGGAATCCCTCACTGACTGATAGGTGAAGTATTTTCTCTAGAATCTCTGTACAGAACTAGAACTGAACACCTATATGTAGGGTGGAGTTGGGAAAAGACTTCTAGAATCGCTGGGCAGGACTTTGGAGACATGATTTATATACAGGGTGGAGGTGGGACAAAGCCTTAGGATTCCCTGGTCACATGGGGCTTCACTCAATGAACCTCTTTACATATCATGCGCGTTCATGGCATACTAAATAATACGCCTAATTTGAATACACATTGGAAAATACCTCTAAGAATCACATTATTTTACCTCCTACCAATACAAACCCAATACACATTCCTAATTTAAAAACCCCCTACTTTCATTAGATGTTGTAGGTATCAAATTTTTTATTAACATTTTTTATACCCCTTTATACTTTTTCATTATATTTGAGCTCTATTTTTATACCTTCCAATATAAAAACCCTTTACCCACTATTATATGCTCAATATATTATGTTATTTTTTCCTCAATATATATCCCCTAATATGAATGCATGTGGTATCATATTGCTCCCCTAGTGAAGCCCTCGTGTCCCTAGTTTGGACATTGGGAAAGGTTGCATAAGCGAGGGGGTAGCAACTACATGTTGGAAGTTTGCTTATGGATGGGAGGAACATTATAAATCTTGAAAGAGTGTGGAATGTCCTATTTAAGAGTTTTGATAACCCAACATTTCGAACTACAAAGTGAGTCCATCATTAGGGGAACGCTTCTTATCTTGAGAAGATATCATATAAAAGAGCTAATGATTTATATGTGTTTAGGTGAATAATATTTTTGTAAAGCTTAGTCGGCTTAATATTAATATGTCAATTTTGTTAATTAATTTACACTATAAATGTGTGTGGTTATTATTAATTTGCCTCAATGTTAGTTTTGAGGTACCTTATTGAATTGTCTGAACAATTCGTAACCAAGATTGCTTACAAATCTGCTCCCAAGATGCTTTTTGTTAATATGAATGTTCCTAATAGGTGTTCCATGCCTCATCAAGGTCTATGAAGCTCCTAAGGGACTCTGTTGTTTCTATTAATCATTAAGGCCTACATGTGGGACATATCACTATGTAGAAATCAATATATATATCTATATATATCTATATCTATATATATATATATATACATATATATATATATATATATATATATATATATATATATTATATATATATATATATATATATTATTATATATATATATATATTATATATATATATATATATATATATATATATATATAATATATATATATATGTATGTATATATATATATATATATATATTTGTTTCATTCATGTGGACCGCTGTGAGGACAATGCCACTGTTGGTATACAATAAGTTACCTTGTTTTCATTAATATCTATTAAGGCCTATGCATGGAATATATTATTTAGATGGAAATACTATATATAGCTGTCTTCTTTTCATTTAGGTGGACTTCTGGTGCCTCGGTTGGTATGTAGTAGGGTAAAGCCACTCGTACCAAATGAATGTTTGCAATACATGATAGTAGTCCTAGACTCTTATCTTTCTGAAGCCACATATTTCTACCACATTTAACCTAACCAATTTATGATGGTCCAAAGTTGAGTTCAATCATTTGAGTAATCGATAGGCATTGTTTCAAACCAAGATTACATAAATTTAGTGTGCTTGACATTGAAAATATAGTCACTTAGAATTTTTGAGTATTGTTGTGTGTTAATTTTAACCACAAGTATGTAAGCATAATAAGTAAGAGTAATAACATATCTAATCCTTGGGTAGGATGTGGGTTTACTGTTTATTGGACATTTTTTCCTTCGGTGATCAACACAACACCAGGCTAATTTAATATGTACAATTCCCTTTTATTTCCTCATTGAGTAGGATATGTGGATATGGATTTGAATACATTAGCATACTCTATTGCTTAATGATGTTTGTAGAAAATACTAGTACATCATGGTGCTTGAATAAGGTGGAAAGATGACAACATCACATTCAAATACCATGCCTATATAATCTAGGTATAATTTGGAATTTTCAGGCCTTGATTTCATGTGATATAGACCTTATCTCAGGTATATAAGGTTTACTTGATCTGAATTTATAAAGTGAGGTAATGAGAGATTTATTTTTGGAGTTTTCTTGGCTGGAACTAGGCATAAAACAGGTCCAATACCCATTTTCATGGGTCACCTCACAAGGATACGACACTTGTAAGTTGAGTGCTCAATTATTTTTCTCCTCTGGTGCTATAATAATAGATAAGGTAATAGTTTCAAGTGAAATCACCATAATTAATTCTATTGCTGCCCAAAAAATTGCCATAGTTAATTATATCTCTTCATACAAGAAGAATGTAATATTTTCAAAATTGAATCCCTTAATTTATATTATCTTTTTTTTGGTGGGTAAGCACCCACGAGGGATTTGAACCAGTGACCTATCACAAGGAGTGTCTTAACAGTGCACGCATTTGCCATCAATCTAAAGCCCCATGGGCCTTAATTTGTATTTTCACTACACAAAAGTACTATGTATTATTTTTAAAAGGAACTCTTATATTCCATTTGCACATAAGAGCTACATATTGTTTTGAAAAGGAAATATTTTAACTTGTATTATTTTTGTGCATAGGAGCTACATATTTTCCAAAATAAAATCGCATAACCTATATTTTTAGGCACGTAATAATTGCATATTATTTTCAAAAGGAAATCCGATAACTTGGATTCTTTTTGTGCACAAGAACTACATATTTTTAAAAAGGAAAATCCATAACTTATATTTTTTTCACATAAAAATTTAATATTCTTTTCAAAAGTAAAACCTATGACTTGCATTATTTATGTGCATAAGAGTTTCATATTCTTATAAAAAAATTTAACATAGTTAAACTTATCTCTTTGAAAGAATCCATGAAATCTTTTCAATGAAATGACATGGTTAACTTATTTGTATAGTCTTCCCTTTGATACTACATGCATATTTAGTATTAATAGCCTAGATCTATAGCCATGAGCTTTCATAGTGGACTACAAAGTTGTTGAAGACTCAAACTAATCATAATCACTAATGGATTCTAGCTTACCATTGTGCTCTCTTTTGTGACTTGAAAAAATAAACTATTTACGTAGATTCGAGACATAGTTTGACTGGAACATAATGGAAACAATAGAGCGTGGAACATTTATCATGGTGAGCTATGGAGATTGCTACATCTATCTTGCCCAATAAATCTCCCTAGCCAATGTTTCCATGGTGTCTATTATGCTTGACTACATTCTAGCTTCCTGCATTATCTCATTTTACAAAATATATCTTTGATATAATCTAGGATACCATAACAATGCATCCCATAATCTTGTTTTTAGAGACATAGTGTTTCCTCAACCGTTACTATCCATTTTGAAATTTCTTGTTGATGTCACCATGGAAGGTAGCCTAACTGTTTTTGAAGCACGTAAAAATAAATCATATTTTTCTGTGTATCGAGTTAGTAAAACTAAGACACCTTTATTCTGAATCATAGTGAAATTTTCCACACAAGGCTTGGTGAGTCTTAGGTTAATAATTGAAGAAGCCCAAAAATCAAACTAAATATTACACTATTGAGTTTGTCCTTGTGGTCGAAAATGGGGTCTAAGGGTATTAGATTGTTACCCCCATTACAAATAACACCTTCCTCGATGTTCATCTCTTCTTCCTTTCATCTAGTATTTATCTTTCACTAGAAGTGTGTCTTTTTATTTAGATTGTTCTTATGTCCCGCAATATGTTTTTTAGAACAACTTTTAGTCATGAAATCTATCTCCAACAATGATAGTTCTGTAACTAGAACAACCAAAAGGGGATCCTTACCCTTCAAAATGAAGGATTTTAGTTTAAGGAAGTAACAAAGAGTAAAGAAAATAATGTTTTATTATTAGCCATAAATACTTATAGTTATGAAAATATTCAATTTTTACTTCCTCCCTTTTAACTATTATTTAATTTCATAAAAACAACAAGATATTTATAAAAATTGATTCTGCCAATGCCACTCCATGTAATATTTTACTTACAAGTGGTTTATCAATTGGGGCAAGCACTCTAGGAGTATTTTATCAACCCAACATCAAGCACCTTGGGTGGTGTATTAGCCTCCTTGGCAAGAACACTATGGCATATGATCAACGAATCCAATTGTATTTCTCAATAATACTCACATTATATTTAATCACAATATTTTCAGCTATCAACAATTTATCTAATATTTATGTCAGTACTAATAGAGCATATAGTTGTCTAATTAAAAAAATGACCAAAGTAGCCATAATTATACCAAGTACATACTATCTTCGCCCTAGTTATTGACATCGACATGTATAGTATCACGAATTCCTGAAAATATAATAGAGTTTTCCCTTGAAATACAATTCCAATAGTTTCTCTCTGAGTGCTAGGTTACTTTCTTGCATGAAAACTAATCATAAGTATTTCATAGATTTACACCTACTCAATCGAACTAGTGTCCTAGAAGTTCTGGGTATAAGTCCAATATTTATCTCTCACTGACACCTTTAAATTTAGACTTCCTTATCTCCCATAGTCATTTTCATACGTCTTCCACCCATGAAATTTATCTCTAGTCATGTTAAATTTTTGTAGTTTTCCACCGATGACACTTATCTCCAGTCATGTTAGCTTTTCGTGGTAAGATTAGCCAAACAAGATCACCCCTTTGGAAAAATGGACGGATTTTTTGTTTTCCTGTCCCTTTTGGGACCATAAATGATTTTCAATATTTATTAACAGTTAAGAGGCTCAAACAGTCCCATACATGTTTGTCCTAAAAATTTACACAACACATACACATATACACTTGGCACATTATAACTTACACATAACATAATGGCACGTACACATAACACCATATAATGTCCATGTGGAACAATACAACGTGTACACATGTACAAACATGTACATATATACATGAATCAACACATTACACATTACCACACATATTCTAAACACTATATAACCTCTATTAATTTGAACTAGGGCACGCTGCCTGTTTTACTTTTCCATGTTCACAATGTAAAAGTCATGCTTAGTAGATATTCCTTTTTGTCAATATATTCCTCTTTTCATACCATCTGTTAGTAGTCATCTTTCCATTCTATCAACCCCTGGAAACCATGTCAATGATCTAGGAGGATATTTGTGGCCCTTACATATACCAATTTCACCCCTGACAATGTTTCCTTTCAGTTTTCTAATCTCTAGCATAGTTTGTTATTTTTGGCAGTTTTCTATTTTTAGGAATTTTTTGGGTCTAGAACTTCTAGGGCCATTTTAAGACCCTAAATAATATTGTTTAGTGGAACGGGAAAAGATGTAGCTTGTAGAAAATACTTGTAGTTGAAAGTTGTTGTCCTCGGATAAACCTGTCCAACAGGATATTCTTTGTGTCAAATAGAGATCATATGCCAAAGTTACAACATGAGAATTTGACATTCCAGCAAACCCCAATGGGGCCCATAAACTTTTGGCACTTCATCTCTTAGGGTTAGGTTTTAGGTTTTTCCATTGTTTCTTGATGATAAAAAGGCCTAAGAGCCTTATTGTAACTAAGTTCAGAAGGAATGTGGCGATCACATCTCTTCTTAAAGATAAGTTATCATTGCATGAGCTAGTTTGTTTCCTTCCTAAATGTAAATATTTTTCAACAGTTGATATTTATTACTTCAAGTTTTATTTTTCTATATCTCTAAGTTTTTATTTAAATCTATATTTCATTTTGTTCCTTCATAAATATGGTTCAGTGGTATAGAGTGGTATTCTCTTTCTATGTCTTTCTATGCATGTCCCCAATGAGATCAAAGTATAAGGAGTTGGGATTTGAATTGGTTGAACCCTTGCAAGAGTGACCTTGCCTACCCTTGTAGCCCCCCATGGAGAAAGAAAAGAAAGATGAGGGAGTGGGATGTCCTTTCAAATTGTCACTCAAAGATGTCGTTGAGTAATAAAGGAATGAGATCCTTTGGTGGGTATCTATGAGTGAAGCATCTTCATCTATCAGTGAATTCAAAGGTGCTACCCCCTGTAAGGTACAAGTTAACTTTGATATTCCTATATTTAAAGTACAAATAGATGAATATGCTCAAGATAAATGGTTAAATCTATTGGCAGGATATTTTCGGTCCATAATTTTTCCAATAGGGAAAAAGTTACTTTTGCACTACTCAAAGCCACCCCCCATGTTAAGGAATAGTGGGAAACTTACTGTGAGTAGAGAGACGAGGAACCCTCACTACTTTCAGCCACACCCTCCTAGAATTCTTTCTAAGATGCCATCAAGGAATAATATTACCATATCAGGAGCTATGAAGATAAGTACTCAAATGGACCACACTATGACAAGAAATGCCCTAAGACATGTTGGAGTTCACGAATATTTTTCATACCTTATGCGAAGTTAGGTATCAAGGATTATGAACAACATTTGGTGCTCAAGTATTGTGGTTGTTTACATAAATAAATTTAGGTATAAATGGAGTTCCTAGACATCTCCTTGCTTAGCATAGTGTACCGTTATGTTTTCAATATCAAGCAAAGATTTAAGCAAAAGAAGCGAGAATTTGGATCTACGATTTTGAAGCAGGGAAAAGTGTGACAACCCCAACCTTGATTTCCACATGAAAATGTAGTGTAATTTTTTTTACATGATGAATTAAAATATAGGTTGAGTCAAAGAGACATGGATTCTAGAGATGAGGAGGTGGCTTGCTTGGTGTAGTCAAGGCTTCCTTGTGCAAGAAATATGAGTTGTTATGATGGCCATTAAAGGTTGGTAGGTGTGTTTAATGGACTGGTTTTTTAAATTAAATTGGCTGCAAGAGAAGTACACAGGTCCATGTTGCCTCAGAGAACACTCACGAGTCAAGGAGGACAAAATTTATGAAGCTAACTATGTTGGAAGCAAGGACAATGAAGGTGATTTATTGCACAAGAGAAGGAAAAAGTAAGAATTCAACCTCATAGACATACTTACTTACATAGAGAGAGAGATTCATCATCCATGACAACAACATTTAGAAACAACAAAAGAAAAGAGGTAAGGGGTAACAATAAGGAACTTTACAGAAGAGAAGAGAAGGAAATGGTAATTTTTTTCTTGGCATGACTGGCATGAAGATGTTCTCTCCTTGCTGAGGAACAATGCCTCCCGATTCCATGTAAAGCCGGTGGGAGGAGATGATTTTCTTTGGATTCCCTTGCTAGTGTGGGTGGAGGATTGTGTCATTAGATTCTTGGAGGGAGTAATAATGAATCCTTTCTTGTGTTATCCTACCATCAATCCTCACTATACCATGGTCCTACAAAATGTCTTCCCCCAATAGAACCTAGATCCCAACATGACTGCCTTTAATGATATCTTTAACTATCAAATTATTCTACTACCCTGAAATTTCCCATCAATGAAGATTGTCCATTTGGTATTCTGATATCAAATTTATTTATCGCAACAATTGTCACAGCATCGGGAACATCAAATTCTCTCTTAATGATGGAATGCATTTCACGGATGGTGCAGATTGAAATTAATTTATGGGAAAAAAATTCCAATTACAAGTGTTGAAATCAAAATACAACTTTTGGTATGGAGCACTTGAGAAAGAGAGGAGATGAGTCCAATGCTCCATTGTGGATCCAACATACAGTAATGAGCACCATTGACAATAATAGTGTTTGTAGTTTCAAAAATTTGAATGGGCATGATCACACAAGGTGCATTGACATTATACAAATGTATTCTTGGCTATTTTTCTACCATTAATCAAAACCCACATTGTTTAGCACTTATATTTTCTTCTTCATTTTTTTAATAACAAATAGTTTATCCATCTGGTGGTGCAATTGGATTGTTAGTTTTGTATTCCTGAATTTAATTATTAGTTTTAAATCACTTAGGATGACTTGGATTAGTTGTCAACTTATCAATTTTGATAAAATCTCACCCTTTTTCGTGCACATGAATGAACTTGTCTACATGTACTCTTCAATTTTCTAAAAATTAAGTCCACCAGATCTAAACTAGTCAATCATAGAATGTAGTATTAAGGACTCTTTTTGTGAAGGCCAACAAATTCAAAACACAGTGGATCTAGATTTAAAAACAATTCTAAATTTTAACAAAATAAATATTCACATATCTATATGGGATGTATACTTCCATAAAAGTATTAAGAGTTACCAAGACTTGGGATTTTTTGGTGATGTGTTTTTTTTCCCAGACCAAATTATATTCACATTCATATTTGTATTTGAATCTCCTAATAATTGACATAATACATCATATTATAAGCATTTCAAATGACACCAAAAAAAAAAAAAAACTTTTCGTTTTCGTTGGTTGCAAGCCCTTACAATAGAAAGTTGTTGAAATTTCCTCTTTAGGGAAAACATAAAATAGATTGCAACAATTATTATGAAAGTATAATAATATATGCTCAATAACTGGGCTTGTTAGACAAAATAACTATGATAAAAATGTGAAGTGTACCCCTCAATGGTAACAAGGGATTCCATCCTTATCTGTTGTTGAAATTTTACAAAAGGAAACATAGTTACTAATTCAAACGTAATTAACTAGAGACCATTACATAAACATGATGCCATGCTTCTCAAAGACTTTAACCCACTACTCTTCAAGAATAAATCCTTCATGGAATGGTTGTTTACCACTATAGTTAGCTATTGTAAATGATGGTTGGAAATGTTCCACTCTGCATGTAACAATAGTGTTACATAATGACCTCATTGTGCGCAAACGAAAAAAGTCCAAACTTCTCAATAAATGAAAGCATTAAACTCCCTATATGGTATGAGAAAGAAAGTAACTTATATGAGGTTAAATTTAAAGGCATACCTCTGTTAAATTAAATCTTGACTGGAAGAGGGCTACAATGGCTATGTGATCAGTTTTCATGACCTGCAAATGTGTAGATAATATTTGTCTATTCTTAACTTCACGATAGTTGAAAAAAAAAAAAAAAACCTATATTTTTTTGGAATCAAGAATGTATTTCAGACCCGATATAAATTATCATGACCAATATGTTATAAGAAATAAGAATATACCCATAATTCATGGTCACATTTTCATGACATTAAGACAAAAAATGTTAAGGTTGTAAAATTGTAGATGTCTAGTATTATAACCTCACCTCAAAAGATATATTTTGATACCCATAAACACATGTTGATCCAAAAGGATTATTCATTGAAACTTGCATCTAGATTTATTCTCAACCACCATCTCCAAAAATTTCTTGCAAGCAAGTACAATAAACATTAAATTTCCTATAACGGAAATCCTAACGTGAACCAGCCAATGGTTTTTCTAGGTCTGCGGAGTCAAAAGCTAGACTTTGAAATTTTAGCATCTCACACTCTCAATCTAAACCAATCTCTTTCTTTATTAATCCTAAATCAAGAATACTTTAGTGGCTGTCAACACGGATACTTGAATGAGACTTTCTAGACTTGCACAAATTTTAGCATGAAAGTGTTCATAACATTTTTCTGCTAGGTTTCAGGGCCTCCATTGGACCTTGATATCCAACACCACTACATATCCCTAAATTAAAGATATTTACAAATGCCAAAAATTCTCCAAATGGTGCTTGATCAATACCTATCTATTCTAGTCTTGGATTCAATGTTACACCTGATGAAGTGGATATGGGATCTAGAGCTTGAATACAAAATTACCATATTTGGTTCATGCAATACACACAACCCTGAAACAAAAAATTTAAGTTAGACATCACAATTCTATTCAAATTTTAATTTTTCTATTCCTTTGAGATGAAAAAAATAAAACCCATAAGCAACAATGTTATCAATGCTAACCATCCTACAAAGTGTGTTATACCATCCAAGGGAAGCACTTTTCATCTCAAAGTAAAATTCAATAAAAAAAAATAAAAAATTGAAAGATAAAAATAATAACACATTTATAGAGCACTTAAACAAGGGTATTCACCAATCAAGAGCATAGATAAACAGGTTAGATCGGACTCAAACTACCTCTAATAGGAGGAAAATGTGAAAGATAGCTTGACATCAAATGGGGCATCCTCAAAACAATGCATTTTTTAGAAACCAACATCAAAAAATAGGCTATGAATAAGCCATTAAGATGGAATTTCATGATTAAATTACATCTTTTTCACTTTTCCATCATATGAAATGGCTGGAAGCCACGAAAGATTATCCAATGTAGAAAAAGAAGAAGTTGATCTCCTAGAGGAAGCATGAATAGAAGAGATCTCCCTAAGATTAAGAGGGAGTCTGGATAAAGAGGTGATTCCTGGTTGAGAGGGAGTGACAGATATGGTTCTCTGCTTCATGTATCATGCACTAGACCAGGACTAACAGTCGTAAGTCTGAATTCATCCCCCTATTAAAATCAGTTTAGACCTACTCTGATGAGCATCCTACTATTAAAAATTTGCTGAAATAGTTTGACCTACTAAAATTTGTAGTTATTAAGCCTAAATCAAATTTAAAGGAAAAGAATTAGCAAAGATGCCCTGTTGTGAGTACCAAATTTATTGCCTCTAAACGTTTTCTCCTTTCTTATGACTAAATACAAATTTGAACTTACATGGTTTGCATTATATATATACATATAGATATATGTATAGATATATGTGTGTGTGTGTGTGTTATGTGTGTGTGTGTGTGTGGGGGGGTGGGGGGGGGGGGGAATCTTATTGTTGAAATTGAGTATATGTGGCATCATTGGTCTAACAACTCTAGGGCCTTTAGGGTCCAACTTATATAGTTCAAGATAGGTTCTCAACAACATCAAATTTACTTGCACTATATCCCATGGTAGGAAAGAAGATTCTAGCTTTTCCATCTGTAAGAAGTTGAGCTTAAGGAACATTTCATCTTCAGGATCCTCATCTTTAACAAGATCTATGGGAGATACAACTACTTAATCCATGAGTCAAGATGACCCTGTCGACATTAGATTTGCCTTTGTAAATATAGGAGTTATTTTCCAACATATTTTTATGGACATAACTAGATATGAGCTCAAAATTAGAGTTCAACATTTGGCATATGGAAATCTATTGTGTCTGCTAGTTGTGAATATAAACAAACATAACAAGGAATGTGATATTTTATCTCCCCCCTAACTATTTATCTTAGGGATCAATAAACACAATATACAAGAAAAAACATAATTAAATATATTTTGTATCAAGCAATTCCTGTCCTCAAGAGGTTAAAATACTATGTTTTCTTCTTTATATCAAATTTGTTATTCCACAATGTATGAGTAAAAACCAAATCAGTGAAATATTTATTAACCTTGCTTTTCTTCAATGTCTCTGTTGATGTCAATATTGGGCTCACAATATAGCACTAACGTTGGAACCTAAAGTTGACATGTTTGCATTAGAAGCAACAAATTAACATCATAAAATACATAGCAAAATTAGCCTGCAAGTTTATTATAAATATAACATATTAGTATTTGGCTTACCTTCTGAATATTTGCATGTACATGATCTTTGATCTTAGGATGTACAAACCTATAAATATCAAGAGGTAATTGGATCAAATACAACAACCCATGACTACTACTTTGAGCAAGGAAGAGCCAGTGCTCATGCTTTTCATGCAAACATCTCAAATAATCTAATGACACACTATTTGCTTTTGCGTTCTTTCGTAACTAAAAAAATCTATGACATGTTTATTGACTAGCCATCAAGTAAATAAATCGATCAACTACAAGCCCAGGTAAAACATAAACAACTAGATCAAACCATGAATTTTAGATGCTAAGATCCATCCCATTCATCCACTTTGCCTCATGAACAACTCACATGAACACCTGGTATAGTCAAGACCAATAAATTTGTTTCTAACTTCTTGTTTCCAATGCTAAAATGTAAAAAACTACACCAAAAGAAGGTACTAGAACACAAAGTAGATATCCAAAAATAAAGAAATCAATTAGACTAACTCTTAATAGGACAAATAAATTGTTATCAATTTACTTGCAAATTAATTTATTTATGACAGTAATAAAATTAGTCCTGAACAACATGGAGTATGAAAACTAAGACCCTCAAGTTACTATACGACATAAATGTATGAGAGCCTATTGACCTTTCTACCAAAATGAACCTCAAAAAATACCATCCTACCACTAAAAACATTTATTTCCATGAGATGTAGAGGCTTTAATACACCTGTAGACTCTAACTCTTGTATCCTCCTTACAAAAACATAATTATGAAATGTGTAGGAATAATGTTGAGGTTCAACATAGAAAGAATCCAATATATTGAAATGATGAAGGCCAATATCTTGAAACTTACAAATAAGCATAGGAATCACCTCTACAATGTCATGTAACTTAAGTGTGTCATTTGCAATCTTCTACAGAAATGTGGTTTTCCCAACACTAATATTAGATTCCTAAGGGGGGATGTTGGGCATCGAATCCGTTAGGGTTATGGTTTGGACCATGAACTGTCACACTGAGTCCAAGGGACATTAGAAGTTGAATCCAATAGTCATGTACATTGTATTTATATGCCTATCAACTTAATTAAAATAAATTCACAAATATTCTTTCATTCTGGTTAACAATTGAAAATGGGTCATATGTTATAGTCCTTTGGAATCCCAACTTCAAATGCACTATCTCCATTTGTTCTTCAAACTTGGAACTGATCTTCTTCAGTTTCAACTTAATGTAGGTCCCTTTGGGATAGTTTCATATCTCAAATGCACCATCTCTTGATCGTCATCTACAAATAACATAAATCTTTTGTGGGCATCTAGATTCTATGTTTTCCTAATATTTCATGTCATTCCCCTATAATTTTTCTTGGATTTGTGCAAATTTGCAAACCCCTCTGTAAAGCTTTGACATTACAGCTCTATGTCATGTCTACTGCAAAATCAATTTTGCAACTCTCGTTGGATTCCTAGTACATTATTCAAAATGAGAAAACATTGTCAACCTTTTAACAAAGTTGTTACATAAGAAATAGTCTGCATAAAATCTTCATCCCACAAATTTGGCTTATCTTCTGATGTAGCCTAAGTCACACATACCCATAGTATGCAAGTAGAATTGCATGTCACACTATGTCCCAGGAATTCCAAAATTCCATACTTAGTAAAACCTTCAGAAGTCAAGGCTTAAGGCTCCTTCAATAAACTCTATGCAGAAACATTTCATTTAAATATCCCACAAGTTTCAACTTTGGGTTATTTTCATCTCCGACACTTATCAACCATACTTAGACTTTGGTTAAAACTCAAACTTTAAGCCATAATACATTAATCATGTTCATTGATCTGACTGGTCCAATGCTTCCTGTGCACTATTGCTTCATTAATTCTTCCTTTCACTGATTTCGATCTTTGATCGCTCTTTCGCTTGACTCCTTCCTGAACTTTGTTTTGCGTATCATTTAAATGCTACCACTCCTCAGCTTTGATTTGGTTATTCAATCAGACTCCAACATTGTCCGATCATCGCAATACTCCTCTGAGCATTGTCCTCTCTCTCAGATTCTCTTTGAATTCCCTACACACTTATGTTATGCAGAATTACTCTAATCTACACACATGTTATAATTCAATTCCTCAATACACACCACACAAACTTAGAAATTGCACTTTTGCATTAATAAATGAATATTTACACAATGAATTCCTTCTTGGCCTGATCTTCTATATCATTGACCTTTCCTTTCCTATCAATGGCTTACAGGAAAACCCTACCTAATATCTAAACTCTAATTCTCACTCTAACTAATTGACTGACTAACTGGCTGACTGGTTGACTAACTGATTGACTGACTAACTAACTGACTCTATGTCTTTTAGGCTTACATTTATACAAAAGGTTATGTTAACCAATTCTGGTTTAGATCCTTAATCTGTTGAACTAAATCCCAAATATCCTCTAAGTACACTTTTGACTCCACTAATCCCTAAGAATCCTCTCTAGTTCCACAAACCATGAAACCAATTTCTAATCTAAGATTTACAATTGATTTCCAAATCTCTCAATCCCCACTAATCACTCATCATCACTCATGTTCTCCTACATTTGAGAGCATTTACAAATATCCTCACAATATCTAATTAATACATATTCCAAATCACTCAAAACATTAATAATTACATTTATTTGATACATAGGATCCAACTTCCTTGAAAACACAATACCCCCTAAGTTAACTAGAATATAATGAAATTTCTGAGCTGGATGCTCCTGCATCAGACTCCCAAGGTTAAAATAATCATAATCTTCTGATCATGTGCTTCCGATATTGTCCTCCTGGATCCCATACTTTGTTTTGTAATTTGTCTTTGGTTGCTGTTGTTGCTTTTTGTTGTTCTCTAGGTTTCCACACTTTATGCTGCTTTTCCCCACTAGCTATGCTTTCATAGTCTACTTATGTCTTTCTCTTGCTATTGCTTGGCCTTCTTACTACTGTTTTCTTCTGAGGCACCTTCATCATCAATCTTATTATTCTTTCAATCTCTATGTCCAATTTATCTTTTGACTGATAATTACTTTGCCATTTGTTGTTGTGCTCTGTCCACTCTTCTTCAAACTTCTATTTACTGTCTTCTCTTTTAAGTTGTCATATTCTTACTACCGCCCTTTCATCCTTACCCTCTTGTTGCTTTCCAAACAACCTCTGTTCAATATCTGTAAATTTACTTTCAAAAAATAAGTTGTCCTCCAATTTCCTTTGTACTTGATTCCTTTCAAATACATCACTATGCTGTTCATCAATTCCAGCATATTTTCCTTCCTCTTCTTTGATAACCCTTAGTAATTGTCCTTGTTATGAAACCATCTCACAAAAAGATAGAAAAGATAGATCAACGCCTTAGAAATAAGCCTCTTTGAGGGGGCAACCTCCTTTACATTACACAAATGAAAAATTCTTAGATGATTCAAATGAGAACCTCCTTTCTATATATAGGAGTCTAAGGGGACACAATATAACCAAGCCGACCTAACAATAATAATATAAAGGCACAAAAATAATAATAGTGGGATTCTATGGGGCACAATAATA
>APFE030250928.1:20173-42423 GCA_000404065.3 Pinus taeda | reverse complement strand
TTGAATGAGTCATTACTTTTAACATGGGTATAATAGCTTCTATTACCTTCTTCAAACATCTTTCCTTTGTTATGAGGGTATCTAGCAGCATAGTGACCAACTCTACCACATGAAAAGCATTTGAAAGGTAGCTTACCTTTGAATCGTCTAGTTCCCCATTCAATATTCTTGACAAAATTTACCTCATATTCTTCCTCTGACATGTATCCTGATGCTTCGAATGCGGCTTAAAATGTTCCCTCTTTTCGCATCTCAAAAGCAGTTAAGATTCCGTGAAGCTGTGACATGGTGATTTTTTGTAGATTCTCCTTTTCTTCTATGGCAGACACTTTGGAATCAAATTTAGCAGGCAGGAATCTCAAAACCTTTTCAACTACGACAACTTCCTTAAATTCTTCACCCAAATCCCTCATACAATTTACAATCTCATACATACGCAAGAAGTAATTTGCTATGCTTTCATTACTATGAATCTTAAGATTTTCATACCGGATTCTAAGAGTTTGAAGCTTTGCTCTTTTTACTTGTTCATCTCCTTCGTAGCTTAGAATGATTTTGTCCCACATTTCCTTAGCTGATTTGAAATGCATGACCTTCATAAATTCTGATTGTGTCAAACTTCCCAATAAGACAATAATAGCTTTGGCATTGAGCTCATATTGCTTTTTCTCGGCTGCATCTGTAGGAATTGCTGATGGGAAATTGTATCCACCTTCTACGATTCCCCAAACTTCTACTCCAAGCGATTGTAGATATGTTTTGGTTCTTATCTTCCAGTGGGTAAAGTTGCTCCCATCAAAGATTGGTGGCCTGATGTGTGCCTCTCTTTTTGGATTAGCCATTTTGATGGATCTTTTCCTTCAAGCGATCAAGCTTCTTCAAAAGGACCTGCTCTGATACCAATTGTTGGAAGTAATACTGAGAGGGGGGGTGAATCAGTATTATCAATCAGTTACTTTTCATTTTTCATACTCATATTTATATACGTGGCTTCAGTTCAGTATATCTGCGTATATACGCGACTGTGTTAAATGCAACCCGCGTACATGCAGTAATCTTATGATTCAGTTAGCGTATCTTCAGTAAATGCATCAGAACATTATTAACCACATTAACAATAAATAGGTGTAGTAAAACAATACAGATCATCACACATAAGAAGCACACATGAACACCATGATATAAGGTGGAAACCCAATGTGGGTGAAAACCACCTGCTGCAATTCGTCTCTTTCTTCCTTTAATAAGAAACTTATTTTACAATGTACTGGTGCAGTCCTTTACCAGCACGCAAGCTACAACCTGCAGAGGGCAACAACCCTCTCTCGTTCTCCAGCTACTTCTGGAAGGGAACTACAACCCCCTTAGCTCTTGTACTAGCGGATATACTAGTACGTAGGTGCTGACCTACAGAAGGCTGAAACCTTCTTTTCTTCAGGGACCATGTTTCATCAATTTTCAGACTGGATCCATAAGTACAAAACAATCACTGCTGCAATACAATCAACAACTTATACTTGTATCATAAATCTCTAAATCACCCAATTCTGAATCACTGAAACCCTATCATCGAAACACATAATGCAAACCAGAGCCCAGAACTCTGCAACAATCACTTGAATCAACAGCAACCTGAAACACTGAATCTCATAATGCATACACTACTTGACTATATCAAAATCGCGTGTATACGCGCTTTCACCAGAGACAACCTGCGTACATATCTAAAGATAATTACTTACACCTTCGCAGTTATATCCAACCCAAGCCAAGCAGCACAAACAGATAACCAACAATACTAGATCTTCCACTTTGTCAGACATCCATTCCTTGCACACCCTTTTGCCTAATGATCTTCTCCTTATATAGGTTAGGCTTCTCTCAATACCATGGTCCAAAACTATGTAGACACAATACCATGGACCTAATACCTGGGGTCATCATTTCGAACCAATTACCATGGACCAATACAAAAATACCATGGACCAAATACCACGGACCAAAACCATGTATGCGCTTTTCCTTAGGTGAACCTACATGTATACGTATACGCACCTTTTGCTCTGCTAACCAACGTATATATGCACTTTCATCACGGTCAACCTGCGTATACCTCTCTCTTGACCTACTGCATTCTGATCTGTCATCTGATTAAGTTGCCTCACCTGTATCAAACCTATGAGTGAGTTTCCATCAAGGACAACACCTGTATCATAATGCCAATAGTTGATCTGCCTGTTGTTTCATTCTATTCTGCGCCAAGGTAAGGTTATCCTTTAAGAGTTGGAGAACTTGTTGTTGATGCTCAATGTGATCTTCCACTGCTTGAATCTTAGAATTTTCTCTTAAATATGATGTGATGGATGGTGGATGATATCCATAAAGTGACATAAGTGGGGTAATTTTTGTTACAGTATGGAAGGAGGTGTTATACCACCATTCAGCCAGAGGCAACCATTTGACCCATTGTGTCTATTTATCAGATAAAAAGCAACGAAGATATCCTTTCAAACATTTGTTTACTATCTCAGTTTTCCCATTAGATTGAGGATGATAATATGAGCTATGAGCTAATTGACTCCCAAGGCAAGAAAATAATTATGTCCAAAAATTTCTAGTGAAAATGGGATCTCTGTTGCTTACAATGATCTTTGGGTTTCCATGTAGCTTTTGAATTGTTTCCATAAATGCAGTAGAAATTGTACTCACTTTAAATGGATGAGATAATGAACAAAAGTGTGCATACTTGGTAAGTTTGTCAACTACCATCATGATAACACTTTTTCCTTTGGACTTGGGTAAACTTGTGATAAAATCCATTGAAACATCCTCCCAACTTTGGCTTGGAATGGATAAGGGTTGTAATAGTCTTGGGGTCTTAATTGTTTCAACTCTATTTTGTTGGCAAACCAAACATTCCACCACAAAATTTTGAATATCTGATTTAAGGCCATCCCAAAAAAAATCCTTCTTAACCCTGTGGTAGGATTTTAGAAATTCTGAGTGCCCTCCTAAGGGAGAGGTGTGCAATTCCCTAAGAATCTTTTGTTTGAGTTGGGAATTCTTACATAGGTATAACCGATCCTTGTACCATAATGAATCAGTTTTCCAGCTAAATGTATCATATGTACTGGGATCTTGTTGCATATTTTGAATGAGTGCTCACATTTCCTTGTCATTCTTCCATTCATCCCTTTCTTCATTTATCCAATATGGTTGGATAATAGAAATGGCGCAAAGAAATGCTTCCACATCCTCATCCTTTCTTGAGAGTGCATCGGCCACAACATTTTGCTTCCCTTTTTTTAGATGATTTCAAAGTCATAGCCCAACATCTTTGTGACCCATTTTTGCTACTCTTCTGAAGATAATCTTTGTTCCAAAAAGTATTTAAGACTATCATGATCTATTTTTACCTTGACGTGTCTTCCCATTAGGTAGGGTTTCCATTTCTTAAATGCATGTAGTATTGCCAACATTTCCTTCTCATAAATAGCTTTTTGTAAATACTTTCCTTTGATTGGACGACTTTCAAAAGTAATGGGTCTTTTTCCTTGCATTAAAACAACACCAATTCCATTTCCTGAGGCATCACATTCCACAATAAAGGTTTTTGTGAAGTTCAGTGTAGCTAAGATTGGTGCTTGCAACATTACCTCTTTAAAATGCTCAAAGGCCTTCATTGCTTCTGGGCTCCATGAGAATGCATCTTTCTTCAATAATGTTGTTAGAGGTGCTATTATTCTCCCATAATTCTTAACAAACTTGTGATAATACCCTGTCAAACCGTGAAATCCTCATAGATGCTTTATGGATGTAGGGATTTTCCATTCCTTAATGGTTTTAAGTTTGTTAGGGTCTACCTTAACACCTTCATGAGATACAATATGACCCAGATTTTCCATGTCATGTACTCCAAAGAAACATTTGGACATTTTTGCATATAATTGTTTCTCCTCCAATAGTTTGAGCACCATGTCAACATGTTGGACATGATCCTTCCAAGACTTGTTGCAGATTAGTATATCATCATAAAATATGAACACAAATTTTCTGAGGGTTTGAAAATGGAATTCATCAAACCTTGAAATGTAGAAGGTGCATTAGTAAGGCCAAAAGGCATGACCAAAAATTCATATTGGCCCTCACGAGTTCTAAATGTTGTTTTTGGAATGTCTTCAGTATTCATTCTGATTTGATGATATCCTGAATGAAAATCCGACTTGGTGAAGTAAATTGACCACGCAATTGATCCAATAATTCATCAATGATAGGAATGGGACATTTATCTTTAATAGTGAGCTCGTTGAGCTCCCTATAATCTGGACACATGTGCCATGATCCATCCTTCTTGTGAACCAATACTACTAGAGCAGAGAAAGAACTTTGACTAGGTTGAATTATACCGGCCTCTAGCATTTCTGCAAACATACATTCAATTTCACTCTTTTGGGCATAGGGATATCTGTAAGGCCTGATGTTTGGAGGAACACTCCTTGGAATCAAATTGATAGCATGATCATGATCACGAATAGGTGGGAGGCCTTTGGGAGTCTCAAATACCTTGGAATGATTGTCCAAGACATTTTGGAGATCTAGAGAAATTGATGATTTCAATATGGGAACCTCTAGTGAACATAATTATGCAATTATGCCTCATTGTTCTTTCTTTAGAAGCTTTGTCATTCCATTAGAGTGGATTATCTTTCCCGATTTCCCTACGATACCCCTTAATTCAATTTCCTTTCCTTCTGAAGAGAATTTCATGAAAATTTCTTGAAAATTAAAAGCTATTATACCCAAGGATTGTAGCCATTGGGCTCCTAATACAACATCAACACCCCCCATTGGAATGGAAAGCATTGGAATATTCCATACATATTCTCCTATGGATAGCTTGATATTATGGCACTTTCCTAAGAAATTTATGGTTCCTCCACTTGCAACCATGACTTGACACTCTGGTGCTGGATATAGGAAGCAATTCAATTCTTTGGCTATCTTATAATGAATAAAATTATGGGTACTTCCTGAATCAACCAACACTATTACTTTTTTCTTCTTGATATGCCCTTCTAGCTTGATAGTTTGAGGAGTGGTAATTCCAACCAATGCATTACAAGATATGGTCGGATTCATTTCTTCTTTTTCTAGAGTTCTTTCCTGGTGTATATCCTCTTCTTTTGATGTTTCTTGTTCCTTTTCTTCCTCCTCTTCACAATCTATGTAAAATAATTTCTTCACGACACACTTATGACCTTTAGTGTATTTTCTATCATAACTGTAACAAATCCCTTTTGCTCTTTTTTATTCCCATTGTTGTGGTGTCAACCTTGTAGGTTATGGATGGCTAGGGGTAGCAACACTTCCATCTTCATGATTATGAGTGGTAGGCTTCCTTGTTGGCATAATTTTTCTTTCCATTTTTCTTGCCAACATGAATGCCTTCTCCAATGAATTTGGTTCCCAAAGGGGAACCTCATGTTGGATGTTATCTTTTAAAGTCCCTATGAACATATCAATCCTATGCTCCTCTGGAATATCTTTTACCCTTATATTCAATTTTTGGAAGTCCTCAATGTTCTCCGTCATTGAACTCTTTTGTTTGAGATTCATCAATTGGCTAAAAAATGTGTTTGTTTTTGTTTCCTCATAATGTGCTATCATTTCATTCGTAAAAATAGCCCAAGCGACAATTTTTTTACGAGAGCAAAGCCATCGATACCACACAAATTGATTTGGTTCCAAATATAAAGTTGCAATGTGTACCTTTTATGTGTTTTGCACATTATGGAGATCGAAAAATTGCTCCATCTGTAGTATCCATGTTTCGAGATCATTACCATCAAACTTCCTCATATCGATCTTTGGAACATGGCGGTTCTTCAATCCAACGTTAGAGTTTATGAAATCACGATTAACATTTATTTTGTTCTGATCATGAGTTTCCTTTACTATCCTTTCGCCATTAGTAAGCATTTCTTGTATAAACTTTGTCAAATCTGTCTTCAAATCTTCCATGCTTGTCTTCAAATTTGTCTTCAAATCGTCCATCTTAGTTTCCACGCCATCCATCTTAGCTTCCACGCTATCCATCTTAGCTTCCACGCCATTCATCTTAGCTTCCACGCCTTTCTTTAAACCATTCGTCTCAGCTTATACTTCTTTCTTTAAATCATCCATCTTAGCTTTTGTTACTTTTTGTGCAAGTGACATTTGTTGTATTTCGTCTTGTAATTTTGATATATCATGTTGCATTTCTTCCTCTTCTTCATGAGTCATGCTAGAGCTTTTAGGTTGCTTACTAGGTGTTTCCATTTTCTTTCTTCAGGGCATCAATTACCGATAATAATGCTTCACTATGCCCTTTGAATTCCTCCAAACTAATTTTTCAAACCAAGCTTATGCAAAAATTGAAAAAAAAAAACTACACACCATTTTTTCACTTTGTAGGAGCTTGATATTGAATCTGATGTATTTCTGTGATTTCAGCTCTTCTAGTTTTGAAATCAATATTTGTCATAGCCCTCTTTGTACTATTTCCAATGCCACCAGTGTGATCGAAATTGGATTCTCTAAGAAATATTTATGCACAATCTCCTAAGATGCCCTGATTATATACCTTTTCAGAAGATTGAACTTGTATAAAGTGCCACGTGTCCCTGTTTTGACCTTTAGATCTGAAAAATATATATAAGAAGCTACAGTCTATCCTCTTTCTGTAACATCTTACAAAATTTCAATCTGACGCTCAGAGAGACAATTATGACGATTTTCCCATAGTGGCCTGTTTGGAATGTAATTCAAGGGTTTGCAAAAACCATAACTTGCTCAAACAATATATCTGAAAATATAGTGAGACAAGATCTGAAATTCAGAGCTACAGTTCAAACCAATTTCTTCTCAAATGGGCTTTTGTTTTAGCTTTTGAATCTTTGTAGCGAAATATTTATAACGAAAATCCCACGACGACCTATTTTAGCTTAAATTCTGAAGCTTGCAACAACCCTAACTTCCTCAGATCATCTCTCCAAAAATGTAGTAGGACAAGCTTTGAAATTCAGACCCGAGGTTTAGCACGATTTCATCTCAAATGGTTTTTTATTTTTCACTTTTGAAATGTTGCAGAAAGAAAGTTATAGCGAAAATTCCACGATGACCTATTTGGAGCAGCGAAGCCCTAGAATCCAAAGCTCTGATACCAAATGTTATGAAACCAGCTCAAAAAATGATATAAAATATAGATCAACGCCTTAGAAATAAGCCTCTTCGAGGGGGTAACCTCCTTTACATTACACAAATGAACAATTCTTAGATGATTCAAATGAAAAAACCTCCTTTCTATATATAGGAGTTTAAGGGACACAATATAACCAAACCGACCTAACAATAATAATGTAAAGGCACAAAAATAACAATAGTGGGATTCTTTGGGGCACAATAATAACAATATGGGGACAATAGGGGCACAACAATAACAATAAGGGATATAATGACAATAGTAATGGGGGAATCACTAGTATTATAGGGTCCTAACAGTCCTTCACTTCCTTGACTGATTTCAACAGCTAATTTAACTTTTCCAAGCATGGTATCTTCATTCTTTTCTTTTTCCTCATCAGCATGTCTGTCATCGCAACTTCCAGTCTTCTTTAGTTCTAAAACTGACTCTTCAACCTGAATTATGTCTATCTCATCTTCATCACATCCTGTAAGCATAAAACAATGATCAGAATTAAAAATATAAGGCCTCATTACCTTTTCCCTTTCTGGCAACATCTCAGTATGCTTCTCTTAGCTTCCTACAATTCCTTTGTCAACACATCAGTATGTTGACTTAAACTCTCCTCCATATCATCTATTTTAATGATATCTCTCTACTCTAGTTCACAATAATGAACTTCTCCTTCTGTAATGTCAATTTGTTGAAATTTTATTACCATTCCCTTTTCCTTATGATTGTCATTCATGATAATTTCTTTGTCTTCCTTTTTCAGCAATTTATCCTGAGTATATATCCTCTGCTTTTCTAAATTTCTTCTTTGAAAGTCTAATTTTCCATATAACTCAATAATTTCAATTGGAGTAGAATTTGGGAATTTTACACAACTTTCCATACCTTCATTTGTTATTGACAAATCATTAGATGTTCTTTCTCACTTTGCTAAATCTTTTGCATAGTCTTCTTCTTTCTTCAATTTTGTGATTGTCTTTCCTTTGTCTTGAGACAAATCTACCTCCCCTTCATCTTCAATACACTTTGCCTTGCTGTCTCTCTATAACCCTTCTTCAAGAGCTATCCTTGCCCCATCATCTGCATTAATATTCTCCTGCATTTGTTATTCATCAATAAAATTAGTCAAATTAATTAGATTACCTCTCTAAGACAATATTCCTTCATTCTTCATCATAATAAGATCCCGATCTTCCATCTCTAAGATAGCTTTAAATAAATTTCTTCTCTCATTACGTAACTCATCCATAGACTCTTTCTGCTGTAACCAATCAAATTCTTCCTCTTCTAATAAATTTTCTTTATCCCTTAGAAATTCTACCCACATCCTCTATGGAATTTCCTTTATGATCTTTTTGTGAGCTGCAACAAAACCTTTACAGTAACAAGTCCCCCTTGCTACATGATACCTCACTAAGCTTCTCTTCTCTGAGCTCAGTCTTTTAGAATCTCCCTGGTTCTCTCCTCTGGAACCAATTGAGCACTCCTTGCTCTAGGTTGTTGCAATCTTCTCACCTTCTTATGCTGCTACCTTCAAGACCTCTGCATGATCTTGTTCTACCATTCACCTGCACTTTGAATGGATTTTTCTTTATTTCCTTTGCATCTGCAAATTCTTCTATACTTTATTTCTCTGTGCCTACTGTTTGTCAGATTTAAAATCTGATTTCCTCTTGCCTAGATACACACCTTCAAAACATAACTTTGTTCTAAGTTTTCTCAAAGAATTATTACACATAGAATTTCCTTTTTCTACTCTGATACCAAATGATGCAGCCTAAGCCGCACATACCCACAGTATGGATATAAAATTGCATGTCACACTATGTCCCAGGGATTCCAAAATTCCATACTTAGAAAAACCTTCACAAGTCAAGGTTTAAGGCTCCTTCAATAAACTCTATGCGGAAACATTTCATTTAACTATCCCATAGGTTTCGACTTTGGATTATTTTCATCTCCGACACTTATCAGCCATACTTAGACTTTGGTTAAAACTCAAACTTTAAGCCATAATACATTAATCATGTTCGTTGATCCAACTAGTCCAACAGTTCCTGTGCACTGTTGCTTCATTACTTCTTCCTTCCACTGATTTCGATCTTCGATCACTCTTCTGCTTGAATCCTTCCTGAACTTTGTTCTGCATATCATTTAAACACTACCACTCCTGAGCTTTTGTTTGGTTATTCAATTAGACTCCAACACTATCCGATCATCACAATAATCCTCTGAGCACTATCCTCTCTATTAGATTCTTTTTGAATTCCCTACACACTTATGTTACAAAGAATTACTCTAATCCACACACAAGTTATAATTCAATCACTCAACACAGACCACACAAACTCAGAAATTTCACTTCTGCGTTAATAAATAAATATTTACACAATGAATTCCATCTCGACTTGATATTCTATATGAGTGACCTTTCCTTTCCCGATGATGGCTTACTTTCAAACCCTACCTAATCTCTAAACTCTAATTCTCGCTCTAATTAACTAACTGACTGACTGGCTAACTGATTGACTAGCTACTGACTGACTGACTGGCTGATTGACTGACTGGCTAGCTGACTGACTGACTAACTGACTCTATGCCTTTTAGGCTTACATTTATACAAAAGGTTGCGTTAACCAATTATGGTTCAGATCCTTAATCTATTGAACTAAATCCCGAATATCCTCTAAGCCCACTTTTAACTCCACTAATCCCTAAGAATCCTCTCTAGTTCCACAAATCATGAAACCAATTTCTAATCTAAGATTTACAATTGATTTCCAAATATCTCAATCCACACTAATCACTCATCATCACTAATGTTCTCCTACATTCGAGAGCATTTACAAATATCCTCACAATATATAATTAATACCTATTCCAAATCACTCAAAACATTAATAATTACATTCATTTGATACATAGGAATCCAACTTCCTTGAAAACACAAGGTCCCCTAAGTTAACTAGAATATAATGAAATCGCTGAGCTGGATGCTCCTGCATCATCTTCAATAATATATCTCAAAATATTTCCCCAAGGTTGGTTCAATTCCTCTGTTTGTTTATCAATATAAGGATGATATGTTGAACTAAATTTCAACTCTGCCTCCATCTTTTGCCACAATGTTCACAAAATAACTTTAAAATCTCCTAACACGGTGGGTAGGAGGTGTATTGGTATCTAGAGTCTTTATTGTATTTCAAGACTCAACACATAGGTGGTTGGTGATCATTGGTCATTAGTAACAACCTACAACTACATCACATTAGAGTCAAAGATAGGTGTTTTGTTTTTTGTCATAAATTGAAAACGTTGATCATGTAATTTGGAATTACAAAGTTAACAAATCATTTCTAACTTGGATTGTGTTGTTTTTTTTGTTTCATTCCTTCAACGGAAAGGGCTATGAGGATATATCGATGTCGTGGTAGCTAAGTTGGAATATGTGGGATGTGAAAAAATTGGAAATCACATCTTTGTTATGGAGACGATGTTGCAAAGTAATGTTTCCTAAGGAAAAATAATCAATTCAACCTGGATATGAAAATATTAATGCACATGTATATATTGATTTATTATGAAAAATGTGATTCTTTGAATATAAAACTAAAGGTATCACATATAACAAATTAAGTGAAACATTTAATTCCATAGGGCCCTCGTCCAAGACCTTACTTAGTAACTTCCTCTACCTCTCATCACCACATGAAGCTTAATTTTAAAATGACTAAGTATTGATGTATGTCATAGAATACATCCCATGGCTTGCAACTTCATTGGATTAGGATATATTAATCTTTCCCATGAATATGGCACTCCACTGTGTCTGTTAGTTGTGAATACAGACAAATATAACAGGGAAAATTATCTATATTCCCCCTTAACTATTTATCACAAGAATAAAAAAACCCAATATGTGAGAGAAAACCTACTTAAATATATTTATTATCAAGAAATTCCATTCCTTGGGAGGTCAAAATATTAATTTTTTCTTTATATCAAATTTTTTATTCCTCAATGTATAAGTAAACACCCAATCAGTGTAAAATTTCTTACCCTTTCTTTTCTTGAATGTCTCTATTGAAGTCAATATTGGGGTCACAATCTAGCACTAACGTTGGAACCTAAAGTTGACATGTTTTCATTAGAAGCATCTAATTAGTGTCGTAAAATATATAGCAACACTAGCATGCAAGTTGATTATAAATATAACATACCAGTATTTGGCTTACCTTTTGAATACTAGCATGTACATGCTCTCCTTACAAAAGAAACATGTGATCTCTGATCTGAGGATGTAAAGGCTGATCAATATCAATAGGCAATTGGCTCATAGGAAAAACCCCATGACTACCATATTGAGGAGGGAAGAGCTATTTCTCATGCTTTTTGTTATCACCAAAATAGGACCCTAATAGGCTGTTGATCAGACTATCTTAGTGTAACTATTTCAAACCAATATTTTAGCTAAGGCTTAGCCTCCTCAGCCTGAGAGGGCTCTCTCAAAGGGTTAATGATTTTGATTAAAGATATGGATAGATGGATAACTCTATGGTTTGTGATTGTATATGTTTATAGGTTTAAAGATGAAGGCTGGCTACCATTGGGCTATGGAGTCAAAGTATGTTTCAGTACCACAACAAGATCAACTTAACATGAAGTCAGGGCATAGAGAGTTTTTATGCATTAGCGAAACAAAGATACAATACAAGGAAACACAGTTTATGAATACATGAAGGAAGTTAGAGCATCATTGATGAGTTCTAAGTAACATGTATTCATACCACTGCAAGTAAGTGAAAGAGGAAAGCCATGAGACAATATGACATTAAAAACACTCTTTGAATCCTGAATAGTGAAGCCAAAGCATTCTTCCTAGCATGGAAGTCAAGGCATTATAGAGTTCAAGTGCAGAAATGAAAATATAAAACGGTGAAACATAATTAGTTTATCTATGAAGGAAGTCAGAGAATCATTGATGAGTTCTGAGTATCATAAGTAAACACCACTGCAATGTAAGTATTGGAAGATGCCATCAAAACAATAACATACAAGAACTCTTCATGAATCTTGAGTTGTCAAAGTAGAAATTTGCATTAGGTTGAAAATATACACAGTCTGCACATAGAGCAGCAGCTGAGCCAAAAAGTCTCCAACCCCTTTGCTAATTCGACCTCTTGCTCTATATATAGCATTTACAATTAGTATTCCATCATCCCTCATCAAGAGAATTCGAATTTTCCATCAATGGCACCTATTCTAACCATAAAACAAACCTTTAAATACATTTGACAGCTAACTAGCAGTCCTAGAGACCTAATACAACTAGGAGTGTAACTCCTTATTATGATTACAACAACCTTATATAAAAATTTAAATGCATTCTTTGACAGCTGCAACCTCATGAAATCAAATTTGATCAAGCCTCCCACGTTGTCACCTTAATGTTGATGACAAACCATAGAAATTAGGGAACACGTTTCCCTGTTTTTAGGCTTAGGATCCTTGAAAATGGCATGTGGGACAGAGCCCTTATCTTCTCACTCATGACATATTTTATGAAAATTAAGGTGGTTTTTGTAGTCCATGCCTTCTAGAACAAAAAATTATCTTGGTTTTTTAAAACACTTCCCCAGCTATCCATAATCTGTCCTTGAAAAACATGTGTCAAGTAGGAAAAATATGTTCTCTGAAATTAGGGTCTCAAAGAAATCTTATTATCTCCCAACTGAAAACACTTATGAAGAAAGTGAGATAGGTTATTGTAGCGAGAGATTTTATGAAGAGAAAACTCCTTCATAATTCCAAACTACCTTTTCCTGTGACCAGAAACTGATCTTGAAAAAGACTGCTAAAACCAGAAGCCAATGCTTGACTTTCAACAGTTTCGTAGCGCAAGTTTAACCATAAATTCCTCCCATCTCAGAACGAATTTGAAGAAAATGAAAGAGGTTTTTGTAGTTCAGCATGTTAGGAAGAAAATCCTCTTTTAGTTTTCAAAATTGAGTTCTTAGTTGCTCAGGAACCCTTATGGAATTTGACTAGTAAAAGCCGAAAACAAAGACTTTTGTGCTAAAACAGGTTTTTTCAGGGATTTCATAGCGCGCTACGAAAACTCCTAGTTCAATGATTTCGTAGCAAGTTTCATATTTTTTTAAAAATGGATAAACACATGACTTTCAAAACATGCTATGACATCTATAAAGTGTAGAACAAGGTTGTTTAACTTTATTTGATGATGGAAATGAGACTATAACCCTATGACTTAGACTCTAAAAACCATAAAAGTGACTTAACCACCATCTAACATTATGACTTATGAAAAAATGTAAAATATAAACCTTGACACAAGCTTGACACATGGAAATAATGTGTGATGTGGGACTAGTGATGGGCAAGAATGGAGTGTTGACCCTATTTGACCATACCAACAAGACTCTTTTCTAGATCTTAGACACTAAAGCAACCATGGAAAGACTAGACCAAGACTAACACCAATCCTTTGGAATAGAACTGATGCTCTGAATTTATAAATCATTTCTTAAGTGATAACAGTGGCTCCACTTGGGATAGTGTGCCCCTGTGGTACACTAAGAACTTGTAGCTCCAGTGCCGCTATCCATTCTCTAGAATAAAACTCTGAACTTCTGCCCAATCTGCTCCTCAAGCCTTTAATGATTTTTTGCAAGAAGAATTCAAACTGCACCTACTGAAATAGATGCTCAGTCAACCTACCCTGAGCTTATTTGCATCTACCTACCCTATCTGCTACAATCTCCACTTGTAGCTCAAGGAACATGAAACTTCCAATGAAGCCAGTCATCGATCTGATCTGACACTTGAATCTCTTGACTATGCTTGAAGAAAAAATAAACTAGATACTGAAATAACCGAGGAAGCATGAGGTGTAACTATTCTTCAAGATGAAAATATAACTGGAAGCCTGAACAGTAAATCGTTTCCATGTAGTTAGCTATAGGGTCAAAAAACACATGGTTAGTTTGATAATTCTCATAGCATCATGTTACTTCTAACAACTGATCTTCAATAACAGTGTATTCTTCCTCAATCACGAAAGAGAAAGGAAGCAATACCCTCTTGTGTTCTGCCATTGAAATCTTTTGAAAAGAATGATCATGATCATGTAGACTATATGATTGAATTTGACCTTGTAAACCTTCAATGTCTTTCTCAATGTCCTTAGCAACTTCATCCAAAAATTTCATCTTATCTTCTGTCTTGCACTCAAATGATTTTAGATAAGAAGACAAGGACAAAGAAAAATTTTCATCTATTTCTTCATTAATATGATTGTCATTCCATTGTTTGAAACCTTGAATTGAAGGAGAGTTTGCCACCAAATCTGATCTATCTATCCATTCCTCCAAAAACATAAGCCAAAAGTCTTCAAAAGACTTAATAGATTTGGCAGGAAAGCTTTCAATCCACTGTTTACATTTCCCTTGAAATGAATCATAGAACAACATAATGCAAACATACTCATGCTTGACTCTAAGAAGCTATTCAAAGTTAAACTCAAATCTTTTCCATTGAATTTTGCACCATTCCTTAGAAAATATGCATCCTTGGGAAAATGATTTGGGAAACCATGAATTCTTGAAAAATTTATGCATGCATACCTTGAAATAAGAATGGTAGCATCTGAGTTCTTCATAACTCCAGTGGAATCACCATGAATCTATGAATTTCGAATTCTTCAACAATGGAGTCCCCAAGGTAGTTTTGCAACCTCAAAATATTTATGAGCTCTTGCTACCCTCAAAAGTTCAGCCTCTTAATTTTGGGAATGAATAGACTTCAGGCTCCCGGCAGACGCACCAAAATGTTATCACCAAAATAGGACCCTGATAGGCTACTAATCATACTATCTCAGTGTAACTATTTCAAACCAATATTTTAGCTAAGGCTTAGCCTCCTCAGCCTGATAGGGCTCTCTCAAAGGGTTAATGATTTTCATTAAAGATATGGATAGATGGCTAACTCTATGGTTTGTGATTATATATGGTTATAGGTTGAAAGATGAAGGCTGGCTACCATTGGGCTATGGAGTCAAAGTATGTTTCAGTACCACAACAAGATTAGCTTAACATGAAGTCAGGGCATAGATAGTTTTTATGCATCAACGAAACAAAGATACAATACAATGAAACACAGTTTATGAATACATGAAGGAAGTTAGAGCATCATTGATGAGTTCTAAGTAACATGTATTCATACCACTACAAGTAAGTGAAAGAGGAAATCCATGAGACAATATGACATTAAAAACTCTCTTTGAATCCTGAGTAGTGAAGCCAAAACATTCTACCTAGCATGGAAGTCAAGGCATTATAGAGTTCAAGTGCGGAAATGAAAATATAAAACAGTGAAACATAGTTAGTTTATCTATGAAGGAAGTCAGAGCATCATTGATGAGTTATGAGTATCATAAGTAAACATCACTACAATGTAAGTATTGGAAGATTCCATAAAAACAAGAACATACAAGAACTCTTCATGAATCTTGGGTTGTCTAAGTAGAAATTTGCATTAGGTTAAAAATATACATAGTCTGCGCATAGAGCAACAACTAAGCCAAAAAGTCTCCAACCCCTTTGCTAATTCGACCTCTTGCTCTATATATAGAATTTACAATTAGGATTCCATCATCCCTCATCAAGAGAATTCGAATTTTCCATCATTGACACCTATTCTAACCATAAAACAAACCTTTAAATGCATTTGACAACGAATAGTAGTCCTAGAGACCTAATACAACTAGGAGTGTAACTCCTTATTATGATCACAACATCCTTACCTAAACATTTAAATGCATTCTTTGATAGCTGCAACCTCATGAAGTTAAATTTGATGAAGCTTCCCACGTTGTCACCTGACTGTTGATGACAAACCCTAGAAATTAGGGAACATGTTTCCCTGTTTTTAGGCTTAGGCCCCTTGAAAATGGCACGTGGGATAGAGCCCTTATCTTCTCACTCATGAAATATTTTATGAAATTGAAGGAGGTTTTTGTAGTCCATGCCATATAGAACAACAAGCTCTCCTTTTTTTTTAAACACTTCTCCAGCTGTCCATAATCTGTCCTTGAAAAACACATGTCAAACAAGAAAAATATGTTCTTTGAAATTAGGGTCTCAAAGAAATCTTACTATCTCCCAAATTAAAACACTTATGAAGAAAGTGAGATAGGTTACTATATATGGAGAGTTGATGAAGAGAGACCTGCTTCTAAATTCTAAAATACCTTTTTTTGTGACCATAAACGGATCTTGAAAAAGACTGCTAAAACTAGAAGCCAAAGCTTGACTTTCAACAGTGTCGTAGCGCAAGTTTAACCATATTACTCCCACTGCAAAATGAATTTGAAGAAACTGAAAGAGGTTTTTGTAGTTTAGCATGTTAGGAAGCAAAGCCGCTTTCAATTTTCAAAGTTGAGTTCTCCGTTGCTCAGGAACCCTTCTGGAATTTGACTAGTAAAAGCCGAAAACAGAGACTTTTGTGCTGAAACAGGGTTTTTCAGGGATTTCATAGCGCGCTACGAAAACTCCTAGTTCAGTGATTTCGTAGCAAGTTTCAAAATTTTTTCAAAATGGATAAACACATTACTTTCAAAACATGTTATGACATCTATAAAGTGTAGAACAAGGTTGTTGAACTTTATTTGATGATGGAAATGAGACTATAACCCTATGACTTAGACTCTAAAAACCATAAAAGCGACTTAACCACCATCTAACATGATGACTTATGAACAAATGTAAAATGCAAACCTTGACACAAGATTGACACATGGAAATAATGTGTGATGTGGGACCAGGGATGGGGAAGAATGGAGTGTTGACCCTATTTGACCATACCAAGAAGACTCTTTTCTAGATCTTAGACACTAAAGCAATCATGGAAAGACTAGACCAAGACTAACACCAATCCTTTGGAATAGAACTGATGCTCCAAATTTATAAATCATTTCTTAAGTGATAACACTTTTGATGGAAACCTCTCAAATAATCTAATGGTGCACTATTTTCTATTGCTCTCTTTTGTAACTGCAAATGTCTATGGCATGTCTGGACTAGCCCTCAAGTAAATAAATCCATTAGGAACAAGACTAGGTAAAATAGAAACAACTAGATCAAACCATGAACCATAGATGCTAAGCTCCATCCTATTCATCCACTTTTCCTCATGAACAACTTGTAAAAAAACCTGGTATATTCAAGACCAATAAATTTGTTTCTAACTTCTTGTTTCCAATGCTAAAATGTCAACAACTGCGTGACTCTTGTGGATTGTCCCAATGGAACTACATAGAAACTTGACCATCTTTTCACTAGCATACCAACGAACTGTACACATAATAAGAGCAGAATAATTTCAAGCCAATCTCAAATTGAATAGAGTTTGGGAAGCAATTTCAACCGCTAGCCATCTGCAGTCTAATGTTTGAAAATAATGTTAATAGTAAGAAACAAATTTATAACAACCCACTCCAAATTTATGTTCACTGGACAAACCTATGTCGTTAGGTAAGATGAAAAGAAGAAAAAATTAATCTAAATCTTGGTTCCCTAACATTCACTTCACAACTTATGCTGTTGCTAGCTCTGCTAAGCATAAGAATTTCCAAATATAAACTAGAAGCAAACAATTTCATTCTATGTAAACTAAAATTCCATGTTTTACAACTATTCTACCAAGATATTTCCAAATGTACGTTTAACAAATGAGCACACCTACTTTGTTAAGGAAAGTGAAATGAGAAGAAAAATATTAATCTACATCTTGATTCCATCACATTTTCTTTACCACCAATGCTCCTGATGGTTCTAGATAACCATAATAATTTCCAAATATAAATTAGAGGCAAACAATAACATATAGTTGTGGTCATTCTATTTTGCAGTCATTCCTATAGCATTTCATATATGGAAGTGTCTTGAAATATCTAGAGATCTATGTTGCATGTGGACTCATCCACAACCCCCTCCCCCACCACCACCAGAAAACACAAAAGACTTGTACCTACCATTCTAGAGTTATGGGTACTTTGGGAACCCTGGGGAGGAAAAATCCCTAAATTGTTGGAGACTTCTTCAAGGAATTAGGAACTTGATAGCCATCCCCAACACATTCTAGCCAGATTTGCAGGTAGTTCATGACATATTCTAGGCTTGTTCTCAACACATTTCAGGGATAGTCTAGCCATGTTTCTTCACTTTTGACAATTGACATTGTTGATTGAACAATATTATCATTTTTCCCATCATTTTTTTATTACACCACATTTAAATTTTCTATACAAGTTGTATCTCAATCCCAGGGACACATCCCCCTGTCCCTACCATTTCCACATCCTAAAAATAGTGTAACATAGTTGGAGATAGTTTGCTAGTTTTTCTTTCTCAGTTCCATAAACTGAATTTTTTTCCTATACTATTTTATTTTTTTTACTCTTTATTTATGAAGTATGGGTCCACCCTACAACATGTAAACTCAATAAGGTGAGAAATAGATAATGGAAAAAAAAATAGTATCTATATTGTTTTCAAAAATTTTGTTATTCTTATAGGACTATGTAAAACTAGTTAATTTGCAATACATTTATATCAATCTTTTATTTATGCACTAATTAAGTGGCATTTTTAAAACTCGTACCATTTCCCAATACCATATGAACTTCTTGATTCCAGGTGGCAAGAATCACATTAAGTGGAAATGATTTGATGTTGAATGGTTGTGTTTGTATGGCGAAGTGTAAACCTTAAAAAGTATTAATGGTATCTATCCAATCCTCCGAGCCTAAACTTCACTGTAATGATATTGTACCATGACTTGATTCTATAAATATTTACAATCAATCCAATACCACAAATATGACACCATAGTTCATGGTTTTACCATACGACATATGACAGAACAACTCATATTCTAACTAGAATTATATGAAATACTAAACACAGTCATTGGTTTAAGTATTGTGTCCACTTAAAAAGCATCTGATATCGGCCAACAAGATGGTAATTCAATGGTGCAGCCAATGGAATGTGAAACCACCACTAGTGTTCTATCCCTTTTATGCTCTTAATATATTTCAATATGATTTGTTGGAGAAGGGCCATTTCAAAGGAAAGGGGAATGTCGACTTCATGAAACATTATTAGACTATGGAGCACATATTCTAATCTTCAATCTCCAAACGATCATTGAATAATCAAGGAAGGAATCTTCTAACATTTATTATTCTTTTGTTGACTTCATGAAGGCTTTTAAATTTGTCCCCAAGGCAATGGTTCTCTAATATCTATTTTTAACATCAGAGTTTCTAAGACTCTTATCAATACTATTATGACACTCTATGAGACACTGACATAGTAATTGGCCCTTCATAGAACATGCATGATCTCTTAGGATTCATCGAGATAAGTGTTTTAGTCAAGTAGGGGTGCCCCTTCCCCCAACTTTATTCAGAGCTTATATTGATGCATGTAACAACCCCTGGTTGGTTTTCTATGTTAATAAAATAAGACCAAGGCCATGGGACATGTATCCTATGCTGAATGTTGGGAAAAAATAGTGATGAGGATAACTTTGGATTAATTAATGGGTATGGAAATTGGAAAATGAAAAGTGGCAATAATTGACATTTTATTTATGAAAACAAAGTAAAATAAGAGAAAATGGAGATGAAGGGTCACAAATTTACATGCAAGGGAAATTAGAGGATCTATGAAGGAAAACGAAGAAAATAGAGTCGTCAATGATAAAAAGGGTTCCAAGGATCAGTTCACAACTTTTGTTAGTTTAGTTTGGAGTTATTTTCTATTATTTCATTCTCTCATAATCTTGCATACTTAGAGAATTCTTGGAGCATTCTTGGAGCACTTTAGTATTCACTTAGATTTGGAGAAAGAAGGCAAAGGAAACCAAGAAAGTGCCAGGGAATAGTTGGATCAGTAGCTACATCTGGATTTGTTTGTAGGTAACAAGTTGCATGCTTGTTTTCCTTGATGATTTATGGATGCATGGTGTATGCATATGATTATCTAGTTATGTGTTGTCAATGGCATGGAGGATTTCCTAGATTGACAGTGATTTTAGCCTTGTATTTCAATTTCCTAGATAACCATGGTGTTGTGGGTTTTTCCATTTGATTTTTCACTGGTTGGTGCTCATAATTCCTCATGGTAGTGGGCTAGAAATAATTATCTGGAAGTCCTGGAACAATTTGGGTTGAGTTACTAGTCATGGAGCCTAGGCTAGGACAAGCACTCTGGACCCTTTGGTGGGTTGAGTTACTTGTCCCTGGAGTTGGGTTGGAAAAATGTTCGAGAGCCCTTGAAGGTTGTGGGTTGAGTTACTAGTTCCTAGTGCCCTAGACAACTTGGGTAGAGACCAATCTAGTTCATGTTAGTGATGTTCGACTGTGAGGTGGAATCACTGGTTGAGGGTTGAGGTGGCTTGGCCTCTGGAAGCCCTAAATTATCTTTGTTTGGTTTATTCCATGAGATCCCGCATTCATGCTTGGAATATGGCACAGGGGTGATTGGTCGAAAGAGAGATTTGGTTCAACCTAATCTATGGTTGAGTGGTACATGGAAGTCCCTCACTTGGTTGGAATTCTCATATATTAATAATAGCTATTCTTCTATTATGATTCAAGTATAATAGTTTGCATTAGGTTGACGATATGATGGCTAGGTTGCAATGGTTTATATGCTGGTTATTTTCTAGTTAGATGTTCTTAATATGATGTGTATGTTCTATGGTTCTTGTCATGAATTGTTTAGCTATTGATTAATTACTGAATGTATGGACTAATAAGTGGTGTTGCAGTTATGTGGAGAGGGCATACAGCCTTCTCGTTGATTCTTTGGTGAGTTTATTGAATTAATGAATATATATGTGTTTATAACCTACATATGTTATGTACACAAAGTGTTTGTATAAATGAGGAATTTCAACCTCCAAATTCCCAAGGTCATAACTTTGGCATGCAATCTTCGTTTGACTATTGTAATACCTCGTTTCAAATATCTCCTCAAAGAGGCCAAAAAAGGAGAGGTTAGAACTACATTTTCACTTTTCTGGTCTCTCCATTTTCCCTGAAAATGTCATTTAGGCCCTCAAAATGGCCTTAAAAGCTTAGACCCTGAAAAACTGCAAAAAATAGAAATTTCTTTTAAATTTATGGATACGAAACTGAAAAGAAATAGTGTTGGTTCAAGTTGGGTTGGTAGCAATGTGATCATGTGCCACTCGATGTTTGCAACTAGTTATGTACATATGTACCCAATTTTTTGTAAGTGAAGATTCTTGGAAATTTGATCTCGCATAGTGACTCTCATCTTTGTGCTTACCCTAGTGAGCAAGTTAAAGTGGGTAAATATGGGGTATGGTGGTTATAGGGTGGTATGAGAGCTAGATGTGATTGTTATGCATGCATGTCAATTGTCGATATGTTAGCTATGCATGCATTGTGATGGTCACTATTGTGGTCTTATGTCGTTATGATGTTGATGTTGAGACAATTGATATAATGATTTCATTACATATATGCATATGTTGTGCTAATATAAATTGATTTTGCAGAGGATATTTCCTCCCCTCAACTTCACTAATGTAATAGCCATGGTGAAAATTGCATGTAATAAAAGTTAATAAAGGCAAAATAATAACCACAGTTATGGGACACTTAATCCAAGTTGAATTTTGGGAAAAATATCCTAGTGTGGGTTTTCATTGTTAGAAAATTATATATTACGGAGCAATGGAACACATGAAATAATGCAGAAAATATAAACACAGAAAACGCACAAAACAAGAGAGACACAGATATACGTGGTTCACCTAGTTTGGGCTACGTCCACCTCGAACAGCCAGCCCTTCCTTTCTATTATCCAGCAAAATGAAGAGACACAACCTACAGCAAAGCCGCTGTAATATCCTCTGTTTTCTCTCACAGTCTCACCTCTCTGTTTCTCGCTCACACACA
>APFE030250928.1:7976-19649 GCA_000404065.3 Pinus taeda | reverse complement strand
GTGGAGGGGTGTACAAAACTTCCTGGGGTATACATCCGGCTGAAACAAAGACCTCTGAACAATCATGCTCCACACACAACATTCATTTAGTTTATTATGGCTAAGGAAATTGGAAAAGGAAATGACAAAGGCTTTGGAAATGAAAAATAGCATTTTTGTCTATTTATTTATGAAAATAATGGAAATTAGGAGAAAAGGAAGGTGAAAGGTCACAGGTTTCATATGAGGAGGAAAATGAAGGAACATAATGGAAAACAAAGAAAATAGAGGCCTCATTAATAAAAAGGCTTCTGAGGATCAATTGGTACCTTTTGTTAGTTCAGTTTTGGAGCTCTCTCTCTATTCTCTCTCTCTTTATCACTCACTGACACTTACAGTTTTCTTGGAGCACTTCAACATTTGATCAGGAAAGGCAAAGAAGGAAAAGACGAAGAAAATATTAAGGAAAAGGAGGATCAAGCAACTATAGTGGGTCTACTTGCAGCTTTCGATTTGAATGTGTGATTTCCTTGCTATATTTGGCATGCATGTTTATGCATGTGTGTTCTTGGTTCTCTTACTATCATTGACATGGTTTTTTCTAGGTGTGAGATTGTTCTTGAGCCTTGCCTTTCCATTTCCGAATAGCCATTTTGTGATGGGTTCTCATGTTTTGGTTAAGCTGGATTTCCAGATGGATTTGAAATCTAGTGAGGTGGATATCTGAATGAAAGAAAACATGACTTAGTGATCCTTGAATGAGACTATCGATTGCGGTAAAGCCACTGGCCTAGTAACCCCTCAAACAGATTGTGGGTTGCAGTAAAGCTAGGTATTGTGTGCCTCGACGGGATATACAATAAATCCTAGAAGTGGGTGCCTTTGATCAGACGTAGGAATCCTTAGCTAGTGAATGGCGACATATATGGTAAATCTTGGGGAGCGATGTCTCGATTATGGCCTAGTGATCCCTGGATCAGACTCTGGATTGTGGTAAAGCGTAGAGACTAGGAGACAAGAAAATTTCTCACACTGTAGGTGGAGAAATCCAGTGGCATCCATGCTTGTTTAGGGCTTAGTGATTTGGTGTGGATTATGGTAAACCCTAGTTCTATTTAAGAGGGCGAGGTGGTTTAGCCTGAGGAATCCCTGATTTATTTCTTAGTTTTGACTCCCACATTCATGCTTGGAGTATGGCACATGGGTGATTAGATGAAGAGAGATTTGGTTGAGCCAATCTATGGTTGGGTGGAACGTGGAAGTCCCAAGCCTGGTGGATTTTGCATTAATTAATAAGAGTTCCTTTCCTTGGTATTGTATGTGTAAATGTACTGGTTCATATGTGGAATTTATGGTTGTTGTATCCTTATTATTTTGTTGTTTATATGTTGGTTATGGGTATGTTTTATGACAATGATGATGTATGTCTCTGATCATGTTTTTATTTATAAATGAATGAACAATGAATATATGACCCAATAAATGATAATGAAGCCAATGTGATAAGCCATCAATGCATCTTAGCGATTCTCAGATAAGAATGAGATCCCTATGCTTAGATATATTCTTGAGACCTATAGATTGCATATTTGTGATATGTTTGATGAAATGTCTATTATGGCTAGTAGGGTTCAATTCAAGTCTTTGTTCAAGTATTTTCATTTGTATCATTTTTTTGATGTTACTTTTCATTTTTGGAAGTTTCATGGAGTTTTGGGCAGCGGTCTGAATCCTGGCCCTAAAAAGGTCACATAGAATTTGGGGTTGATGGCACAAAATTAGCTGGAAATGTCCCCAGTCACAGGAATTCCCTTGCTATGGAAATGACTAGAGGCTCCTAGTCGCATGCATGCCCATGTCATGTGAGTGATTGAGGCTCTATGTCAATGAAATGCTAGGTTGTCTTAGTGATTGATCACCTGGAATGGTTGGATGGCTCTTGAGGGTTTTGTAGCATGTATAGAAGGTCAAATTGGTTGTGTTGTGTTGGTTCCACTTCCATAACTATACATGGTGTCACGCGGAAACCGGTTGAAGACTTTCAATGTCGTTTGATCAACTGTTAGGTAAAGGATTTCCCAACCCAGGTGAATGAAAGTGTCGTGTTCAAGAGTGGTTACAAAGTATGACAAACAGGCTCATTTTTCTCTCTTTTCCCCCACCATTTCGGGCAAGTACCTCTTTATTGGCTTGATGTTGTACAAGCTCCTCTCAGGGTCCGACAAGAAGTCTCCTCTACTTTGACAAGCTTCACTCACTTCCCAATGAAACCAAAAGGTATGTGATCTCTCCTCTCAAGTTTAACTAGGAAGTCCCAATTCCATCAGCATTTACCCTCAAAATGTTCAGCTTCTAACCTCTCTAGCAACTGGCCCAATGCCTTAATTTATTGTGCAATGCAGGGAAGTTACTAGGTCCTCCTTCAAAGGGATATCTCCTCCTATCAAGGGATTAGCTCCTTCTCTTTTGGGATGCATGAACCGCTTTGGAGCGAACAATCCATGTCAAAATCCTTCTAGAAACATCTAGAATTAACCCAAAAGTGAGTTTTTTAGGATAAACTTGCGCCTTTTTAACTTTTACACGGGTACACACCCACCCCTTTACAGACAGAGCATGCAGATACGCAGGTATTTTAAACAAAGGGTGCGGGTCCGCAGGTAAAAGTAGGAGAAAGTGCGGAACCAGAGTAATATTGATTTTCAAAGTCTTTCTCTCTTTTGCAAAGCTTGACATGAAGAGCTAAGGTCTAAGACTTGCTTAGAAGGCTAGTATAGGTGATGATAGACCCATACTGATTGCAAATGATCATGGTGATGATATTTTTGTGTAACACATGGGAAGTTGAATTAGATCATAATAGCCTCTCATCACATGCTCACCCTAGCGAACCGGTTAACTTGGGTAAATGTGGGAGGAGGGTGTTAGAGAGTGGTGTCAGAGCATGGTTTACCCCTTGGACTAGATGGGTGGTGTGTTGGTCATGCAGACATGTCAGTTGCATATGTGTACTTATTATTTTGGTCTATGTGCTTGTTTCATATGCATGTTGGTGGTCATGGTTGCAGTCATGTCACCATGTGAAATTCGATGGTGTTGTTGTTGGATGTGTTTATCATTAGTATATGTTGGTTATGCACTGGTTATGAATGTTAGTTTTTGTATGTATTGAGTATGCATGCATTGTGTCTCGTTGGTGTTATGGTTGTGGCATCATGCATGGTAACTGGATAATGGTTGAAATGATGATTATATGTTGACTTGATTATGTTTGTATATATATGTATTGTGATAATCTCCTCAATCTTGCAAACGAGATATCCTCCCCTAATTATATTGAGGTATGTTGGTTTGTTTATGGTTTGGTTTAGCTGACATAGTACGCTTGTAGGAAGAGATAAAGATGAATAGAAAGATGGTAAAATATAGTTCCTGAGATTCTCCTTATGGATTAGATGAGCATCGTGGTGTTGGGAACTCTTCTAATTTAGCAGACACATTGAGAATATTGAAGGTAGAAATAAGGAATGGCAAAGCAAACAGTTACAGAATCATGTAGGCACAAGAGAAATAAGATGAAGCCAATGGAGTAATCCTTCCAAGCTTTTTATAATTGTAGAGACAACGACCACTTTAGATCAACCATGTATAGGAGGACATAACTAATGGGTCATATGGAAGTAGCTATCATGGTGGTCAAGGGTCAGATAGAGATGACATGGTTAGAGATGGCAAGCTCTTGGATATTCTGGATAGGAGAAATGACGGACACGTACCATTCTAGTTCTGGTTGTGACAGGAACTATGATCATCATCGTTATCACCCTTACAGGAGGAGTGACAAGGGATATTTTCCAAATGAGTTTAAGAAAGCTAAGACACCTACCTTTGATGGAGATTTGAAGAAGCCTGAGGATGAAGAGGCTTGGTTACTTGGCATGAGGAAGTTCTTTGAACTTCATGAGTACTACACAGAGAATATGAAGGCCATAATAGCTATGTTCAGCCTCAAAGGGAAAGCGAATATCTGGTGGGAAGGTGTAAAACAGGTCAGAGACATTAGGACAAAAGACTTGAGTTGGCATTAATTCAAGGAACTCTTCATAAATAAATACTTGTCATAGAGGTAATATGACAACAAAGCCAAGGAATTCTATGAGCTTAAAATGGGATCGATGACAAATGAGGAGTATACGACCAAGTTCTTGGAGTTTTTGAGGTATGTACTGTATATTAAAGATGAAAAGGCTGAAGTTCAGAGATTTGTTGGTGGATTTCCATTAGCATTTAGAGACAGGATTAAGTATGACGAGCCTCGATCACTTGAGGAAGTTATTGGGAAATTGAAACATTCTTATTAGTAGGTAAAGCGTAAGAATGAATCTCAGTAGGAATGGAAAGGGAAATATAAAGTTAAAGGTCAATGGTAGCCGAAAATAATAGTGCCTTGAAATGCAAAATGAAAAGAGAATGTTGCACCACATAAGAATTTGAATGCAATTAGACAGGGACATGGGTCACATCCGCAGAATAGAGGTGATGGTACAGGACCCTTGGAGTGTTGGACATGTGGTAAGGAGCACCTTAAAAAGGAATTCTCATAATCAAGGTGGTAGGCATCATATCTATAGTGCACAAGAGGCACAAACTGTTGGGGATGTTGGGTAGAGCATTCCTCATATCTATATAGCGCTGTATAATAGGCATACATATTATCAGGCATCTATGATTGAGATGGACAGTAAGCTTTGTGATGAAGTTGTTTATATTTTGATTGATCTTAGATCTAATTATAGTTATGTTAACCATGACTTGGTGGAAAAGTGTGGTTTGAATAAAGAAGTGCACGCAAAATCTTGGTTAGTGCAGTTGGCTACATGTACCAAGAAGAGAGTTCATCATTATGTAATATCTTATGCATTTGATTTGAATGGTATTCCTACATCACCACATTTGAATGTATTACCATTGGGGTCATATAGTATGCTTTTGGGTATGGATTGGTTATATCTTCATAGGACCAAAGTGGATTGTTATGACAAAGCCATTGAGTGCTTGGATGATAATGGGGAGCATAGAATATTACAGGGTAAGAAGAAAGAAACATTAGTTAGGATGGTGACAACTATGCAGGTAAAGAACAGTCGCAGAAAAGGGTGTGTTTTATTTGCAATGAACATTTCTAGTGATAAAGGTATGGAGGATGAGGAAGCAAAGATATTGAGCAGGTACCCGATCTTACAACAGTTTTAGGATGTGTTTCAGTAAATATCTCAGAGTTGTCGCCTCACAGAGGAGTGAAATTCTCCATTGATTTGGTCCAAGGGGAAGAACCAACATCAAAGGCACCATACAGAATGAGCACACTAGAGTTAGTAGAGCTAAAGTTGCAGTTGAAGGAAATTCTTGACAAGGGATATATTAGGCCAAATGTATCACTGTGGGGTGCATCGATATTGTTTATGATGAAGAAGGATGGTACTCTCAGGTTATGCATTCATTACATGCAGTTGAACAAGGTGACCATCAAGAAGAAGTATCCATTGTCAAGAATTGATGACTTGTTCGATCAACTAAAGGGAGTAGAAGTGTTGTCGAAGATTGATTTGAGATCTAGATATCTTCAGGTACACATTAATGAAGAGGACATCTACAAGACAACTTTCCAGACATGGTATGGGCATTATGAGTTTTTAGTAGTTCCATTTGGTTTGACTAATTCTCTACCTACCTTTATGTGCTTGATGAATAGTGTGTTGTGTCCATATCTGGGCAAGCCTATTATTGTATTCATTGATGACATCTTAATATATTCTAAGAATGAGGAAGAACATATTGAACATTTAGAAGGAGTGTTGAGATTATTGACAAAGAATAAGTTGTATGCTAAGCTCAGTAAATGTAGTTTCTTTTAGATAGAGGTACATTACTTGGGGCATGTGGTCTTCAAGGAGGGCATAGCAGTGGATCCATAGAAGGTAAGAGCTACATGGAGTGGGCAGGTCCTACAAATTTTGATGAAGTAAGATCATTCATGGGGCTAGTAGGATATTATAGGAGGTTCATTAGAAACTTCTCTTGGATTGCACATCCTATTACATCACTAAAGAGGAAAGGTAAGAAATTTGAATGGACAGAGGAATGTGAAGTCAGTTTTGAATAGTTGAAGCAAGTGTTGACAAATTCTCTAGTGTTAAATATTGCAAATCGGGAAAAAGAGTTTGTGGTATGTAAAAATTCTTACAAGATAGGACTCGGTGGACTTCTTATGCAAGAAGGATATGTAATACACTATGAATTAGAAAAACTAAACGAGCACGAGTGGAAACATACAACACATGAACTTGAGTTAGGAACGAACATTCATGCATTGAAGATGTGAAACACTATATTCTTGGAAGGAGGTTTGTATTGATGAGTGATCATAGTGGGTTGAGATACTTGTTTAACTAGCTAAATTTCAATGTCAAGCAAGTTAGATGGTTGGACATGATTAGCGAGTTTTACTTTGAGATCAGGTACATCAAGGGTAAAGAGAATTGGGTTGGATATGCTCTTAGTAGGCGAATACAGGTGAACCATATACAAGTTATGAGTTCTTATGGGATAGACTTACATGATCGTATTTTATAGGCAGGGCGGTAGGATGGAAAGTATATAGAGCTTACACACAGGTTACAATAGAGTACAGGTGCACAGGATGTGGACTATTGTCTCACAACTAATGGCTTGATCAGATTTAGGGACAATATATATGTTTTTGGTATATATACATATGTATATGAATGTAAATGCCACCATGAGTTGTGTTATAAAGTTCCAATAAGAAGTATGGGTGTCATGTCATTATGGTTGTCCTGTTGTTATGTTGTCATGATGGTTTTCTTCTTAGCAGGTTAATCATTGTAAATACTACAACGAACTAAGTTATAAAGCTCCATGGGAAATATGTTTTGTTTTTGAATGGTCTTCCTAGTTGTAGTGCCACTGAACACTGAGGACAATGTCCCCCCAAGGGGTAGGGTTCTGTAACAACCATGGTAAAAATTCCATGTAATAAAATTTAATACAAGCAAAATAATAACCATAGTTATGGGACACTTATTCCAAGTTGAATGTTGGGAAAAACATCCTAGTGTGGGTGTTCATTTGGTTTATTATAGCTAAGTAAATTGGCAAAGGTAATGGAAAAGGCTTTGGAAAGGAAAAAATGATTTTTTAGTAATTTATTTATGAAAATAATGGAAATTAGGAGAAAATGAAGGTGAAAGGTCATAGGTTTCATGCGAGGAGGAAAATGAAGAAAATAGAGGCCTCATTAATAAAAAGGCTTTTGAGGATCAGTTTCTACCTTTGTCAATTTAGTTTTGGAGCCCTTTCTCTATTCTCTATCACTCAAATTCTTGGACACTTAGAGTTTTCTTGGAGCACTTCAGCATTGGACTAGGAAAATTAAAGAAGGAAAAGAGGAAACAAAGATCAAGAAAGGAAGAGAAGGATCAAGCAGCTACAACGGGTCTACTTTTAGGTATTGATTTGCATGTGTGGTTTCCTTGCTAGATTTGGCATGCATGGTTATGCATGTGTGTTCTTGGTTATCTTGTTTTCATTGGCATGGTTTTTTCCAGGTGTAAGAGTGTTCTTCAGCCTTTCCTTCCCCTTTCTGGATAGCCATCGTGTGATGGGGTTCTCATGTTTTAGTTAATCTAGATTGTCAGATGGATTTGAAACTGAGTGATGTGGATCTTTCAATGAAAGAAAACATGGCATAATGATCCCTAAACTAGACTGTGGATTGTGGTAAATCCACTAGCCTAGTAATCCCTAAACTAGGCTATGGTTTGCAGTAAAGCTAGGTATTGTGTGCCTTGGTGGGCCTAGGAATCCTCAACTAGTGAATGGTGGAGTATACGGTAAATCCTAGAGGTGGGTGCCCTTGATCAGGCCTAGGAATCCTAGGCCGATGAATGGAGGAATATATAGTAAATCCTTGGGGGTGGTGTCTCGCTTATGGCCTAGTGATCCTTGGATTAGAATGTGGATTGCAGTAAAGCTTAGAGACTAGGAGACAGGAAAATTCCTCATGGTGTAGGTGGAGAAATATGGTAGCATCCACTCTTGTTTAGGGCCTAGTGATCCATTGTGGATTATGGTAAAGTCTAGTTCTATTGATAAGGGTGAGGTTTTTAGCCTCAGGAATCCCTGGTTGATTTTTTGGTTTTGATTCCTACATTCATGCTTGGAATATGGTATAGGGGTGATCGACTAAAGTGAGATTTGGTTCAAGCAATCTATGGTTGGGAGGAATGTGGATGTCCCAAAATTGGTTTGTTTTTGCGTTCATTAATAAGAGTTCCTTTCCTTGGTATTGTATATGCAAATGTACTGGTTCATATGTGGCATTTATGGTTGTTGTATCCTTTTTTTTTTTTTGTTTATATGCACGTTATGGGTATGTTTTATGACAATGATGATGTATGGCCCTCATCATGTGTTGATTTATAAGTGAATGAACAATGAATATATGACCTAATAGATGATAATGTAGCTAATGTGATAAAGCATCAATGATTCTTAGTGATTCTCAAATAAGTATGAGACCCCTATGTTCACATCTGTTGTTAATACCTATAGATTGCATATTTGTGATATGATGACGAAATGTATGTCATGGCTAATAGGGGTCAATTCATGTCTTTGTTCAATTATTTACATTTGTATCATTGTTTCAATGTTAATTTTCATTTCTGGAAGTTTCATGGAGTTCTAGCCAGTGGCTTGAGTCCTAGCCCTGAATAAGTGGCATAGAATCTGGGACCGTTGGCATAGAACTACCTGGAAAAGTCCCTAGTCTCTAGCATGCCCTTGCTGTGTGAGAAACTGGAGGGTCCCATTCACATGCATGCCCATGTCATGGGAGAGACTGAGGCTCTAATTCAATAAAATTCTAGATTGTCTGAGGGTTTCATCACCTTGAAGGGTTGGATGGCGCATAAGGGTTTTGTAGCATGTGTTTAGGTCATAATGGTTTTGTTGTATCTGTTCCACTTCCTTAACTATACATGGGGAGTTGAATCAGATCATAGTAGCCTCTCATCACATGTTTACCCCAGCGGACCAGTTAACTTGGGTAAATGTGGGAGGAGGTTGTTACAACGAAGGTATGCTTGATCATTTTAATATTTGGTTTATCTGACATGGTATGTTCGCAGGAAGAATATCAAAGATGGAAAGAAATATGGCAGATTACAGTTCTTGTGACTCTCCTTAAATATTAGATGAGAATCAAAGAGATGAGTACTCCCTTGACATAGAAAATACCTTTAGGAGTTTAATGGTAGAAATCAAAAGTTGTAAAGAAGATAATTACAAGATAATTCAGTGATAGGAAAAGCTTTCCAGAGCTCAATAAAAAGTAAGCAAAGGCCAATGTAGTCATCCTTTAGATTTTATTAGATTTTCAAAGACATGGAAAACCATGGATCGGTTATGAACAAGAGGAAATGACAAATGGGGCATATGGTAGCAGGTCTCATAGAGGGCACATGTCGAATAGGGATGGCACAATTAGAGGTGGAAGAGGATGTATACACCTGATAGAAGAGGTAATGGCTATGGATTCTATTCTAGTTCTAGAGCAAAGAGACAAGATGATCTTCATTGTTATCATCCTTATAGGAATAGTGATAAGAAGTACTTTCTAAGTGATTTCAAGAAAGCCAAGCCTCCTACCTTTCGTGGAGAGTTGAAGAAACTGAAAGATGTAGAAGCATGGTTGCTTGGGCTAAAGAAGTTCTTTGAATTTCATGATTATATAGAGAACATGAAGGCCACGATATCTATTTTTAGTCTCAAAGGGAAAGCAAACATCTGGTGCGAAAATTTGAAGCGTGTTATGGTAAGGCTAAGGAGTTCTACGAGTTGAATATGGGATCTATGAAAAGCAAATAATATACGACTACATTTCTGGATTGTTGAGATATGTGTCATATTTTAAGAATGAGAATATGAAGATTCAAAAATTTGCTAGTGGATTTCCATTAGTATTTAAACATCATATTGAGTATGATGAGCCTTGGTCATTGGAGGAAGCCATTGGGAAGTTGAAGCATTTTTATGAGAAATATAAGTGTAAATTAGAACCTAAGTAGGGTTGGAAAGGAATGACAAGACTAAAGGAAAGTGGGATAAGAAGCAAGGAAGACCTTAGGATGCAGGGAACAAGGAGAATGCGACACCGTACAAGAAGTTCAATGAAATTGATAGAAGAAAGGGATTTCAATCCAAGGAGTAGAATAAGGGTGATGGGAGGAACATTTTTCAGAGTTGGATTGGTGGAAAGGATCATCACAAGAGAGATTGTCCACAATATCAAGGTGGAAGACCTTAGATTTACAATTCTCAGGAGGCACAAACTATTGGGGATGTTGGACAGAGCATTCCCTAGATTTATGCAACATTGGATAGTAGGAAGGTTGATCATTAGACATCTATTATCGAGATTGAAGGTAAGATTTTGTGATCAAATTGTTTCTATTTTTATTGATCTCAAATCTAATTATAGTTATATTAGTCCTAACCTGGTGGATAAGTGTGGCTTGAATAAATAAGTGCATGTATAAAATTGGTTACTAAAATTGGCTACAGGGACCAAGAAGAGAGTGCACCATTGGGTGATATCTTGCACATTTGAGTTGAATGGTATGCCTACATCAGGACATCTAAATATGCTTTTGTTACACAAAAATATCGTCACCATGACTATTTGCAGTCAGTATGGGTCTATCATCACTTATATTGTCCTCCTAAGCAAGTCTCAGACCTCAGCTCTTCTTGTCAAGCTTTGAAAATGAGAGGAAGACATTAAAACTCAATAAAGCTCTGGTTCCGCACTTTCTCTCACTTTTGCTTGCAGGCCCGCACCCTTTGTTCATGTTACCTGCGTATCTACACACTTTGTTTGTAAAGGGGTTGGTGCGTGCCCCTGTGAAAGTCAAAAAGGCGCAAGTTTATTCTAAAAAGCTCACTTTGGGTTAATTCTAGATGATTCTAGAAGGAATTCTAATGTGGATTGTTCGCTCCAAGATGGTTCATGCAACCCAAAAGAGAAGGAACTAATCCCTTGATAAGAGGAGCTATCCCTTTGAAGGAGGGCTTTATCCCTTTGAAGGAGGACCTAGTAACTTCCCTCCATTTCACTATAAATTAAGGCATTGGGATTGTTGCTGGGGAGGTTAGAAGCTGAACATTTTTAAGGGTAAATGCTGATGGAATTGAGACATCCTAGTTAAGCTTGAGAGGAGAGATCACATACCTTTTGGCTTCATTGGGAAGTGAGTGAAACTTGTCAAAGTATAGGAGACTCCTTGTTGGACCCTGGGAGGAGCTTGTACAACATCAAGGCACAGGTTGTAAAGTTCTTCTTTGATTTGAATTAATACAATCAGATTCATTTTTCTCAACAAATTGTTTGATGTGGTTTGTTTCATGAATTCCTTGATCATTATGATGGATATGCTTTATGAAATTGGCTTTTCAGGTGTTATTTAATCTGTTTGCTTGTTTGTGTTTGCAGACTTGCTACAAGGGAGCTCATTTGGATCAAAGGAGCGAGGTTTCCACAAACTTGCATTGGACCCAAGGTAGGCCTAAAACACTTGTTTTCCTTTGTTTTTAATTGCATATTTAGAGAAA
>APFE030250924.1:0-14454 GCA_000404065.3 Pinus taeda | reverse complement strand
AGGCCCAACTTTTTATTTCAAGGCTATCATGCAAGGTATATACAGGCGACAATTTCCATACCCAGCATTGAACATTTAATCCTAACATAACAATGTGTAACAACAAGTTATAACTGTAACAACAAGTTAAGACTCACAACAACACACTGAAATCATTACACAACAAAGAGATAACACAACATAAAATAAACCTATGCACACATCTAATCAAACAAAACCTGGTCAGGAGAGTGGGCCCAACTCCTTGATCTAGGCGGTGGCAAGATTGAGATCTATGAAATACTCAAAAATCAACAATTGTATTAATCAAAATATCATTACAGAGGTCTACTATTACAACTCGGAAATCTCTCATATCTCCTAGCGGTGTCTTTCCCAGCCTCGTAATCACTACTTATACATTTCATTAACAACTAATAGTGCCTAAGATTACAATAGCTATCTGCCTACAAATGCATAACTATTATTGATATATAACATAATACAAAGATAACACTTGTGCTGGTCGATAGGTTGAACCATCGTTGCAGTTGATATCCAAAGATAGCGCTGCCAACTCGATAGTCATCATATGATGAATCATGCTTTTGATCATCATTCCTCCAAATCTACATGGAAACTTAAGTTAGCAAGTCACTTTAGGCAATAATCCCCTATGAATATGCTTCATTGATTAAAAATTCACAAAGACATGACAATAGGTGTACCTTTTCTATTTAGAATACAAATCAACCAATAAGGATATGAAATGAGTATAGGAAACGGATAAAAAGGTGGGTAAAAAGTGGGCAAATTTAGCAACCAACAACAAGCTCAAAGAAGGGTTTTTCTAGGGTCAATTAAGGTCTGAGTGAATCAATCAATGTTATTTCAAGACATCAAAAATGTGCCAAGGTCAAGGAAACCACTAAGGAAAACATTGTTCCTAGTTGGAGTCACCAATTTGTTATGCATAATTTATAATTGCGGACAAAGGTGAATTCTCTAGATCTAGTGGACTGGTCTAGAGAACAGAAGGAAAATAATATATATTTTTCCTTAGAGAAGTTAGAGAATGGGAAAGATACCTACCTTGAAACTATAGCAAGGTTTCCTTCCTTCTCGCTTGCAAGCTCCAATTGTAGCTCCAAGTGCTATAACTAGAAACTGCACACATGAATAAAACAAGCCAAGGATTTACGACAACCAAGTAGCATAGTATAACATATTTATTCAATGAATAAAAAAGGAATTGGAATACATGAATGTAAACATAACACAACACATATATGAAAATAATATACTCTTTGTATTAATAGGAATAGGAGAGAGTTTACAACCATAAACAGTAGCTAATATTGTATATGTATCCCCAATTTGAATTGTCCTTCCTTGTCATAAAGCGCACCTCAATATCGACCCTAATGCATGAAGATGATGACTCCTTTATATTCAAGGCAACAACATAAGGGCATAATCAATCTCTAGAAACCAACCCTGATGATATGGATGGAAGTAAATTTATGGGAGAGGGATGGTAGTTTCGGATTTACCATAATAAGCTTGAGATACACTAATAATGGGATGATGAACTCAAGGGATAAGAGGTGAAGTTTCCAACGTAGGATCAGATAGGATTTGAGCTTATTATCCATAGTAAATGGTTAAAACAACCCTTAGAAGCTTCTGGAAGAGGAAGCTTCAAAATTATTTTTAATTTTCTTAAATTTCTAGAATCAGTGCACCTACTAAAGGGAGAAACTAGTGCTTACTACACTGGTGTAGAAGGGAGAAACCAATGCTAAACATAGGTGGCTAAAGGGACAATATGCATTGGGGCTAAAAACATTGATTTTGAGCAATTAATCCTAGAAACTCATACATTTTTGGAAAGTTCATGCTTAGGGATTTGTGAAGGGATGATGACATGTTCACGGATGTTGATTGATCTAGTTTGTAGGCCTATTGACCATATGCAAAAAAATGGTCTATAACACCTAGCATGAGCCAAACTGCATTGATAATAATGAATTCCTCATTGCAGAGCCATTAACACTAGAGATATGAAATAATGGGACATTCCAAGTCTAAGGAGTTAAATTCTTTCTCTGCGGATGAACCCTAGCCTCCCTATCATGTCAAATTTGAAGATGATCCAAGAAATCCCCCATTAAGAGGAAAATACTAGAGATATAGAGGATAATTTTAGGATGTGCCCCCCTATACCTTTTCATTAAACACTTGTTACTCTTGCTATAGTTTCTATTCTGAGGAGAGAGGTAAATGCTTTGTGAAGGAGGATCTTGATGGCCCACTTTGTCAGAAGCCTATGACATCATACAATTGACATGCTCATGAATCATAATATTAAGAAGTGGCATGTTATGGGATTGGAATGAAGTACTTCCTTTGGTTATAACTAATTTCACCTTGGGTCATCATAGACCCTTTTTTTGCTAATATGTTAGCCTCTAAGTTCAGAGGATGAAGGATGTGAAAAAAATTACCCCTTCAAATTTTGACAATAGGGAAAGAGTTCTTTGGCTAGTTGTCACCGAGTCCTTAGAGAATCCATAAACTTAATAGTTGTGAATTAATATTGATGTCTTCTATTGAATTTGCAACATTAGGGATTTAATTAGCTGATTCACTATAAATGTAAATTCTAGTGTTATATATAATAATATATATAGTATCCTAATATATTAATTAATATATAATATATTATGCTACTTTTGAATTAAGAAGCTTTACGGTAATTTCCATTACTTATGACATTTTATTAATAAAAATATAATTTGATTTCTTTTCACATTAGGGTTGATTATTAATTTACTATAATCTAAATAATCTAATATGCAAATTCTAGTTTTAATTAGTTTTTGTTTTTTTGAAATATGAAAGCTTTATTATCCTATTTAGTTTAAATTCATATAATACTTATAATATTATAATTAACAAATTATGATTAGACTGTAAAATTTTTCATATAAGTGTTCTAATAGATTAATTTTTGGAAGAGGGATTAAATCATTATAAGGGATATGAGTTAATTATTGGTTTTTTAGGATTTCAAATAAAGGTTTCTAGGTATTACTTAGTCTTAATCCATCGTCACGATTCAAGTTGTTAATTCTTTTTCTATTTTGATGGCTTCTTTGAAATTTATTTTAAGATAGTGGTCCTATTTTTTAATTAGTTTGGCTTCTTCCATGTAGATATAATGTGAGGAAGAGTGAACATGTTCCGATAAGGATTATTTTTAGGTCATTTCTCTTCTTAAGTCTACTATGTGCTCTTTGATTTTGATGTTGAAATATCTTCCTTTTTCGCCTATATATTCCTTACCACATGAACAAGGAATAACATAAACACCTTTTTGAAGGTTAGGGTTTATGGGATATTTAACCGAGTTGAATATTTGTCTTATGGTGTTAGGAGGGGAGAAAGCTAAATTAATGTTGTGTTTATTAAGAATTTTAGTGATTTTGTCAGTGGTGCTTTTTATCTATGGAAGGGAAACCTTAGGAGTGATTGACAAATTTTGGTTTTTTTTTTATCATTGTTATTCTTGCTTAGGGATTGGTACATGGATTTCTTAATGGTATTCTTATTATAACCATTTAATTCAAATACTTTGTGAAGATGGTTAAGTTCATATTTTAGATGGTCAGGATCAGATATTCTAGCGGCCCTAGTGGTTAAGGTCCTTGTGATGCCAATTTTTTGTTTAGGGTGGTGATGAGAATTTGCATCTAGATATTTCTCGGTACGTGTTTTCTTTCTGAAGACTTGGAAACCAAGTAACCCTCCATTTTTTGTTAGAAGGATATCCAAAAAGGGAAGTTGATTGTTAGTTTCAATTTCTATAGGGAATTTTATATGGTCAGAGAGGTTATTTTAGTGATTTAGGAATAGGTTTAGTTCTTCTTTCCCATGACTCCACTTGGGGAATATTTCGTCCTCATCCATTTTCCATTCTTCAGGGGCGTAGGGAAATGACTTAAGGGATTTCTATTCAAAGTGCTCCATAAAGATGTTTGCAATTATGGGGGATAGAGGAGAGCCCATAGCCACTCCATGGGTTTGCTCATATATTTTACCTTTGAAATTGAAGTAGGAGGATTTTAAGCAAAGCTCTAGAAGGTCCACAATTTCTTTATTAGTGATATCCCTCATGATAGCAATTGCTTCCTCAATAGGAATAATAGAATAGAGAGATACAATATCAAAGCTAACCATAATGTCATTATCCTTTATTTCTATGTTTTTAATCCATTGAACAAAAGAAGATGAGTCTTTAATATAAGGAGTCATACCCGACAAGGGTTTGAGTTTTTTAGCAAGGTATTTAGCAAGAAGGTACGTAGGGGAACCTATTGTGTTAACTATAGGCCTGAGAGGTATGTTGGGTTTATGAACCTTAGGGGCGCCATAGATTCTAGGAATAATAGGACTATTAGGGATGATTTTCTTTTTAGTGATGTCGTCAAGAGATGATTCTTTGATTTTCTTGGTTACTTCATGAAGAATTTATCACTGGTGTCTTTATTAATGATTTTATAACAACCACTGTTATTTAAGTGTTCTTCCATTTTATTGTCATAATCGGTTCTATTCATGATTACAGTTGCATTTCCCTTATCTGCCTTTAGGATGACTATGTTTTTATTTTTCTGAGGTTTGAAGATATATACATTTATCATGGGAATTATTAATCTATAATTTGGCTTTATGACAATATCATGGCTTATCAATACCACATGCCCAAACAAATATAATTCTTTTGGAAAAAAAAATAGTTACTTTATAAATAAATCTCAACATTTGATTTGTGCATATTACCAAAAATATTATATGTAGATTAAATCCCTACCATACATGTAATAATAATTAATAATTAAATTAAAATTCTTAAACCATGTTCCAAAATAGACATGCCTGATAAAGATTGTAGAGGTGGAAAACATAGAGAATAAACTCAAAATTAGCAATCTAGGGAACAACTCTTCTCATCATTGAATAATAGATAAATAAATTACATAGAAGACAAGGAAACAATAATAATAAATAGTTGGATTAATACTCAACTAAAACTCAACTACCTGAAATGTTCAAAGTAACTATGACACCTAGTAAGCAAATTAGGGGCAATGAGATTAATGATCTCAACAACCCCTCCTAATCTCAACTATTAAAATTATTGGAACTTATAATGCCCAAGTGCTCTCTTTGAAATTAAAATATGGTTTTTCCCAATGGTTTTCTAAAAATATCTACAAGATGATCTTGAGACCATAGAAATCAATAAAGATATTTGCATCATTGACAAGCTCTTCAATGAACTGAAAGCACATGTCAATATGTTTTCTATTTTTATGAAACACATGATTTTTGGATAAGATAATAACATAGTTGTAATCATAGAAAATATGAGTTGGATCCTTTTGAATATTTGAAAGATCATTCAATAGCCTTCTTAGCCATACTGCTTGTAAAGCTACTGAAGTTGTAGCTACTTACTTTGCCTCCACAGAGGATATTGAAATAATGGGCTATTTCTTGTATTCCGATGAGATCAGATTTGTTCCCACGTGAAAGGTGTATCCTGATGTGGTTTAATGATCATCTAACTTGCCTACAATGAGAGTGTTCTCATATAATTTTCATGTGTGGAGAGCCATATGATATACCAAAAGGTACGTGGAGAATGGTCCAATACACTTATGTACGTGGAACAAGATATCACCCATGGAATGCAACACTGGGAAAAATGTCTGCTCCTATGTTTATAAATTCCAAAACACGTCTCTAGCCTAAACCTCTAGATGTTTGCGTTAATGTTTCAAATGCTCCTTAATATTCATTCAATAATTTTTAAAGTTTATATTGAATTAAGTTTAAGTTTTCAAGGCTCACCACAAATTTCACCTGAATATCCTAAAGATGAAATCTAGCATGATAAAACAAATCTTTTCTCTTCAATGAAATTATATGTACGAGAGGGTAGAAACAAAGAGTAATGCAAGATGGAAATTGCAACAAAACAAAATTTGTTAAGAAAATTCCCTAATGAAATTGTTCCTAATTCCAATTCCTCACACAAAGCCCTAAATTCAATGTAAAATTAAAAAATGACGAGATTTTTCTTTTCAATCCTCTTACTCTTCAAATGAAATGAAATCTAAGATGCTTTCTAAATCACTAATAAGATAAAATATATAGAATGATGACTGTAATATCAATTTCTTCAAGCAATCAATGATCAAGCAAAAGTTTGGTAATGACTTAAATGACAAGAACAAAGCAAAATCCAAACAAATTCTTATCAAAGGCTAATTAAAATAAAATAAAACTAAGTGAAGGATTTTTAGAGACAAGGAAACACTCAAAGACAGAAGGAAAACAAGATAGACCAAAGCAAATCAGAGAGAAAGGAAACAAATATATTTTTTTGCTTATTACAGGGATTAATGCATGTGTAGAACAGACACCAATTCTTTGCAGCATAGGTGAAGAGAAGGAGGGGGTGAACTGGAGCACTCCACCTCCAAATTAAGGGGTGTGCTGAGGTAGATTAGACCAAAATTCGACACAAAAAATCAAAGCAAGTGTTGGTGTTCATACATGAATCATGCAATTCACCCAATTCCACATTAATCGTCAACTTAAGGCCCAACTTTTTATTTCAAGGCTATCATGCAAGGTATATACAGGCGACAATTTCCATACCCAGCATTGAACATTTAATCCTAACATAACAATGTGTAACAACAAGTTATAACTGTAACAACAAGTTAAGACTCACAACAACACACTGAAATCATTACACAACAAAGAGATAACACAACATAAAATAAACCTATGCACACATCTAATCAAACAAAACCTGGTCAGGAGAGTGGGCCCAACTCCTTGATCTAGGCGGTGGCAAGATTGAGATCTATGAAATACTCAAAAATCAACAATTGTATTAATCAAAATATCATTACAGAGGTCTACTATTACAACTCGGAAATCTCTCATATCTCCTAGCGGTGTCTTTCCCAGCCTCGTAATCACTACTTATACATTTCATTAACAACTAATAGTGCCTAAGATTACAATAGCTATCTGCCTACAAATGCATAACTATTATTGATATATAACATAATACAAAGATAACACTTGTGCTGGTCGATAGGTTGAACCATCGTTGCAGTTGATATCCAAAGATAGCGCTGCCAACTCGATAGTCATCATATGATGAATCATGCTTTTGATCATCATTCCTCCAAATCTACATGGAAACTTAAGTTAGCAAGTCACTTTAGGCAATAATCCCCTATGAATATGCTTCATTGATTAAAAATTCACAAAGACATGACAATAGGTGTACCTTTTCTATTTAGAATACAAATCAACCAATAAGGATATGAAATGAGTATAGGAAACGGATAAAAAGGTGGGTAAAAAGTGGGCAAATTTAGCAACCAACAACAAGCTCAAAGAAGGGTTTTTCTAGGGTCAATTAAGGTCTGAGTGAATCAATCAATGTTATTTCAAGACATCAAAAATGTGCCAAGGTCAAGGAAACCACTAAGGAAAACATTGTTCCTAGTTGGAGTCACCAATTTGTTATGCATAATTTATAATTGCGGACAAAGGTGAATTCTCTAGATCTAGTGGACTGGTCTAGAGAACAGAAGGAAAATAATATATATTTTTCCTTAGAGAAGTTAGAGAATGGGAAAGATACCTACCTTGAAACTATAGCAAGGTTTCCTTCCTTCTCGCTTGCAAGCTCCAATTGTAGCTCCAAGTGCTATAACTAGAAACTGCACACATGAATAAAACAAGCCAAGGATTTACGACAACCAAGTAGCATAGTATAACATATTTATTCAATGAATAAAAAAGGAATTGGAATACATGAATGTAAACATAACACAACACATATATGAAAATAATATACTCTTTGTATTAATAGGAATAGGAGAGAGTTTACAACCATAAACAGTAGCTAATATTGTATATGTATCCCCAATTTGACTTGTCCTTCCTTGTCATAAAGCGCACCTCAATATCGACCCTAATGCATGAAGATGATGACTCCTTTATATTCAAGGCAACAACATAAGGGCATAATCAATCTCTAGAAACCAACCCTGATGATATGGATGGAAGTAAATTTATGGGAGAGGGATGGTAGTTTCGGATTTACCATAATAAGCTTGAGATACACTAATAATGGGATGATGAACTCAAGGGATAAGAGGTGAAGTTTCCAACGTAGGATCAGATAGGATTTGAGCTTATTATCCATAGTAAATGGTTAAAACAACCCTTAGAAGCTTCTGGAAGAGGAAGCTTCAAAATTATTTTTAATTTTCTTAAATTTCTAGAATCAGTGCACCTACTAAAGGGAGAAACTAGTGCTTACTACACTGGTGTAGAAGGGAGAAACCAATGCTAAACATAGGTGGCTAAAGGGACAATATGCATTGGGGCTAAAAACATTGATTTTGAGCAATTAATCCTAGAAACTCATACATTTTTGGAAAGGTCATGCTTAGGGATTTGTGAAGGGATGATGACATGTTCACGGATGTTGATTGATCTAGTTTGTAGGCCTATTGACCATATGCAAAAAAATGGTCTATAACACCTAGCATGAGCCAAACTGCATTGATAATAATGAATTCCTCATTGCAGAGCCATTAACACTAGAGATATGAAATAATGGGACATTCCAAGTCTAAGGAGTTAAATTCTTTCTATGCGGATGAACCCTAGCCTCCCTATCATGTCAAATTTGAAGATGATCCAAGAAATCCCCCATTAAGAGGAAAATACTAGAGATATAGAGGATAATTTTAGGATGTGCCCCCCTATACCTTTTCATTAAACACTTGTTACTCTTGCTATAGTTTCTATTCTGAGGAGAGAGGTAAATGCTTTGTGAAGGAGGATCCTGATGGCCCACTTTGTCAGAAGCCTATGACATCATACAATTGACATGCTCATGAATCATAATATTAAGAAGTGGCATGTTATGGGATTGGAATGAAGTACTTCCTTTGGTTATAACTAATTTCACCTTGGGTCATCATAGACCCTTTTTTTGCTAATATGTTAGCCTCTAAGTTCAGAGGATGAAGGATGTGAAAAAAATTACCCCTTCAAATTTTGACAATAGGGAAAGAGTTCTTTGGCTAGTTGTCACCGAGTCCTTAGAGAATCCATAAACTTAAGTTTTGTAATTTTGAGTTCCAACAAGATTTTAAGATCTTTCCATAAGGCCAAGAACTCAACATAGTTGTTGACTTATATTCCAATTCACATTATTATTATTATTATTATTATTAATGATAAAAAATTAATATATAAGTTAGACATATATACATTTTTAGTAGTGGAGGAATGACCTGTATATAGAGTTTTTTTGAATCCAATTGTTCGGACTACCAAGTGAGGTCATATCAGGGATGTTCAATAGATTTAAGAAGATTATTATGAAGTATCCAAGGAGCTAATCATGACAGTATATATATTGGATTATGAAAAGGATATAATCTTAAGAGATTTAGTCAGACAAATGTAATAATTTGGTAATATTGACAAATTAGAAATTTAAACCATTAGGGTTTCATTAATTATTATTATTTCATTATAATCTATTGTAAATTCTCTAAGTTAATTAGTAATGATTTAATTTTTTTGAATCAGAAGCTTTAAATTAACCTCCTGATTACTTATAAGATTATCTTTAATTAGATATGATTAGAATGTACATTTTTTTCTCCTAGTATTATTAATCTTAGATTAATAATGATATTATGAAATTTAATTAATCTTGTGAATTAATATGATGTCTTCTATTGACATTTGCAACATTAGGGAATTTAATTAGCTGATTCACTATAAAATGTAAATTCTAGTGTTACACCCACCACACACACCAACACACACACATACATATATATGCTACTTTTTTCTTGAATTAAGAAAAAGCTTTAAGCTATTTTCCATTACTTATAAGATTATTTATTAATTAAATATTATATTGATGTCTTATATGGCACATTAGGGGTCTGATAGTTAATTTACTATAATCTAATATGCAAATTCTAGTTTTAATTAGTTTTTGTTTTTTTGAAATATGAAAGCTTTATTATCCTATTTAGTTTAAATTCATATAATACTTATAATATTATAATTAACAAATTATGATTAGACTGTAAAATTTTTCATATAAGTGTTCTAATAGATTAATTTTTGGAAGAGGGATTAAATCATTATAAGGGATATGAGTTAATTATTGGTTTTTTAGGATTTCAAATAAAGGTTTCTAGGTATTACTTAGTCTTAATCCATCGTCACGATTCAAGTTGTTAATTCTTTTTCTATTTTGATGGCTTCTTTGAAATTTATTTTAAGATAGTGGTCCTATTTTTTAATTAGTTTGGCTTCTTCCATGTAGATATAATGTGAGGAAGAGTGAACATGTTCCGATAAGGATTATTTTTAGGTCATTTCTCTTCTTAAGTCTACTATGTGCTCTTTGATTTTGATGTTGAAATATCTTCCTTTTTCGCCTATATATTCCTTACCACATGAACAAGGAATAACATAAACACCTTTTTGAAGGTTAGGGTTTATGGGATATTTAACCGAGTTGAATATTTGTCTTATGGTGTTAGGAGGGGAGAAAGCTAAATTAATGTTGTGTTTATTAAGAATTTTAGTGATTTTGTCAGTGGTGCTTTTTATCTATGGAAGGGAAACCTTAGGAGTGATTGACAAATTTTGGTTTTTTTTTTATCATTGTTATTCTTGCTTAGGGATTGGTACATGGATTTCTTAATGGTATTCTTATTATAACCATTTAATTCAAATACTTTGTGAAGATGGTTAAGTTCATATTTTAGATGGTCAGGATCAGATATTCTAGCGGCCCTAGTGGTTAAGGTCCTTGTGATGCCAATTTTTTGTTTAGGGTGGTGATGAGAATTTGCATCTAGATATTTCTCGGTACGTGTTTTCTTTCTGAAGACTTGGAAACCAAGTAACCCTCCATTTTTTGTTAGAAGGATATCCAAAAAGGGAAGTTGATTGTTAGTTTCAATTTCTATAGGGAATTTTATATGGTCAGAGAGGTTATTTTAGTGATTTAGGAATAGGTTTAGTTCTTCTTTCCCATGACTCCACTTGGGGAATATTTCGTCCTCATCCATTTTCCATTCTTCAGGGGCGTAGGGAAATGACTTAAGGGATTTCTATTCAAAGTGCTCCATAAAGATGTTTGCAATTATGGGGGATAGAGGAGAGCCCATAGCCACTCCATGGGTTTGCTCATATATTTTACCTTTGAAATTGAAGTAGGAGGATTTTAAGCAAAGCTCTAGAAGGTCCACAATTTCTTTATTAGTGATATCCCTCATGATAGCAATTGCTTCCTCAATAGGAATAATAGAATAGAGAGATACAATATCAAAGCTAACCATAATGTCATTATCCTTTATTTCTATGTTTTTAATCCATTGAACAAAAGAAGATGAGTCTTTAATATAAGGAGTCATACCCGACAAGGGTTTGAGTTTTTTAGCAAGGTATTTAGCAAGAAGGTACGTAGGGGAACCTATTGTGTTAACTATAGGCCTGAGAGGTATGTTGGGTTTATGAACCTTAGGGGCGCCATAGATTCTAGGAATAATAGGACTATTAGGGATGATTTTCTTTTTAGTGATGTCGTCAAGAGATGATTCTTTGATTTTCTTGGTTACTTCATGAAGAATTTATCACTGGTGTCTTTATTAATGATTTTATAACAACCACTGTTATTTAAGTGTTCTTCCATTTTATTGTCATAATCGGTTCTATTCATGATTACAGTTGCATTTCCCTTATCTGCCTTTAGGATGACTATGTTTTTATTTTTCTGAGGTTTGAAGATATATACATTTATCATGGGAATTATTAATCTATAATTTGGCTTTATGACAATATCATGGCTTATCAATACCACATGCCCAAACAAATATAATTCTTTTGGAAAAAAAAATAGTTACTTTATAAATAAATCTCAACATTTGATTTGTGCATATTACCAAAAATATTATATGTAGATTAAATCCCTACCATACATGTAATAATAATTAATAATTAAATTAAAATTCTTAAACCATGTTCCAAAATAGACATGCCTGATAAAGATTGTAGAGGTGGAAAACATAGAGAATAAACTCAAAATTAGCAATCTAGGGAACAACTCTTCTCATCATTGAATAATAGATAAATAAATTACATAGAAGACAAGGAAACAATAATAATAAATAGTTGGATTAATACTCAACTAAAACTCAACTACCTGAAATGTTCAAAGTAACTATGACACCTAGTAAGCAAATTAGGGGCAATGAGATTAATGATCTCAACAACCCCTCCTAATCTCAACTATTAAAATTATTGGAACTTATAATGCCCAAGTGCTCTCTTTGAAATTAAAATATGGTTTTTCCCAATGGTTTTCTAAAAATATCTACAAGATGATCTTGAGACCATAGAAATCAATAAAGATATTTGCATCATTGACAAGCTCTTCAATGAACTGAAAGCACATGTCAATATGTTTTCTATTTTTATGAAACACATGATTTTTGGATAAGATAATAACATAGTTGTAATCATAGAAAATATGAGTTGGATGCTTTTGAACATTTGAAAGATCATTCAATAGCCTTCTTAGCCATACTGCTTGTAAAGCTACTGAAGTTGTAGCTACTTACTTTGCCTCCACAGAGGATATTGAAATAATGGGCTATTTCTTGTATTCCGATGAGATCAGATTTGTTCCCACGTGAAAGGTGTATCCTGATGTGGTTTAATGATCATCTAACTTGCCTGCATAATAGCTATCTGTATAGGTTGAAAATGAGAAATCTTCAGAATGTGTGTATAATAAGCCATATTTTAGTGTCCTTGCAACATATCCTAATAATATTTGTGCAAACTTCCAATGGGAATTCTTGGGTGATTCCATAAATATGGAAATAAAACTAGCTGTAAACATGATGTCAGGTATAGTTGTAGTGACATACAAGAGACTACAAACTATACTTCTATACAAAGTAAAATCAATGGATGGTCCTTCATCTTGTTTACTTAGCTTGGTACCTAGAGAACTTTGAGTGTAAGCTGGTTTGCAGCTAATAATTCTAAATTTTGGAGGATGTTAGTAGCACATTTTTTTGAAAGAAAAAAATACCATTGGCAGATTGCTAAATTTAAATTCCTAAGAAATAATTTATGAGGCCAAGATCAATCATGTCAAATTCAGTTTGCATGGAATTTTTGAATTCTTCTCATGTCATCATATTACTTGTGTAAATCAAATCATCAACATAAATGAAAAAAATGAGAATATTACCTTCATGAGCTTCTGTATAAAGTGTTAGCTCATGGTGGCTTCTACGAAATCCAATTTTGATGAGGTAAGAGTTGATTCGAATGCACCAAGACTCGAGAGATTGTTTCAATACATATAAGGATTTCTTCAACTTATAGACTTTCTATTCTTGTCTTGGAACTCCAAAATTAGGTGGATGATCCACATAAACCTCTTCCTCCAATATGCCATTTAAGAAAGTAGATTTGACATCCAACTGAAAAAATTTCCATTTATGTTGAGTTGTAGTGGCCAAAATAGTTCTGATAGAGTCTAACCTCGCTATTGGAGCAAAGGTTTTGCCATAGTCTACACCATGCTATTGAGAGAATCCTTTGGTAACCAATCTTTTGTTTTGTTTCTCAATTTTTGTTGTTTCATTCAATTTGGTTTTGTAGACCCACTTGAAACCAATTTTGGTTTTGTCTTTTGGGAGATCAACTAGTTCCCAATTTTCATTGTTCTATATGGCTATTATTTCCCGATTCACTTCATCAACCCAATGTTTCTCTTTTATTGCCTCCTCAAAATGGGTTGGTTGACAGGAAAGAAATGAAAAAATATTTTGCTTCTCAAAATCAAGCTCTTGCTTGTCCACTTGGGGTAGCTTAATTGGCAGTCGCCATGGAAATGAAGTCTCACATAACCAAAAGTATCTGGTTCAAATATTGTGCTATCCCCCCAATCTGGGTGAGAATTTGGACATGATGAAGATGTAGTCCTACCAAACTTACAAAATAAAATCACGCTCTTGCTCATATATATCCTTGATTCTTCTGGTTTTTTGATTATCTTCTAAAGTTGATGACTCACTGGTGGATTCACTTCTGGAAGAAGTACCATTTTCAGAGTGTCATGGCTCTTCTTGTACCTGCAATCTTGGAAACCTTGGTGGATGAACATGCGAACCTTAAGCTTCATCAATTTTCTCACACCAAGACTTTTTAAGAAAAACTTAATATCTTTGCTTAAAACAAATTCCTTGGTGAGTAGATTATAGAGTCTATAGGTTTTTTACTATTCAATGTAGCCTACAAACATGCATTCTT
>APFE030250923.1:29862-58050 GCA_000404065.3 Pinus taeda | reverse complement strand
AGTACATCCGGAGACAACATGTCTCTCAAAAAATATGCATAGAAAAGAAAGCCTAGATATCTAGTCCCGGTGGTGCTCATGGTAGCACGTCACCACTCGCACTAAACATCTCAGGAGTCGGTGGATGCGAGTTGGCACCCCCATCGTGTGCCTCTGGTACGCTAGCGGGACATCCGCTAGCCGAGCGTAATCTGGAATCCCTCGAGTGATAGCCTCGAGGTTTTGAATGAGCTCTCCTCTATCACCACCCTCCTCCTAAGGATCCGCTGCTACTGCTACTGGGTGTCTCCTCGCAATGGGAGACATGCCAGCTGGACGCTCTGGGCCAACATCTGCATATGCATATAAAGGTCATTAGGACAAGCGTGTACTAACCAAAAAAAAAAATCATAAAAACACAAAGTCAAAAAACGAGATCATACCAATCTCCTCGTCCCAGTCCTCTCCCTCCGGCAGAGGGAGGTCAGGATCTCCGGTGAAGTCTGTCCCTGCGTATAGCCAGTCCTCCACCACAATCAGTTGGCGGCGAAGCCACCCAAAAAACTCAGGTCTGAAAGACATCTGCTGATCGCCACCACCCCTCGGCATCATTGCCGCCCATCGAGCCATCCTCGGCTCTCGAGGTGCCAGGTCAAGAACAAAGGCCCCTTGGCCCTGGAAGCTTGGCACACATTCTAAGAAGAACATCACCAAGATGGAGCCATATCCGAACTGTTGCAGCTTGCCCTGCTTGGCCTTGGTCAGCTGCCTCTTCATATTGGTCGTCACTGCTGACACCCAATTGAAGACTGTCAGGCTAAGGCACTCTGTCGCCAAGATCAGGTGGTTCTTCATAGCTTCGTGGGGTGCTTGTGCCCCCGCAGCTCGTATGATGGTGAATAGCAATGCTCTGAGTGTCAGGTCTGGGACAGTGGGGATATCCACCTTCGAGCTGCCCGACCCATATCTTACATCTGAGCAAACTCGAGCCTTCACCTCATCCATCTTCTCTCCAGATGGCCTACTACTGGTCAGTCGAGGCACCGGCCCCTGTCGCGACAATCTATTAAGGAAGTAGACATCAGATACGTCTAACTCCAATACTTGGTCCCGTATTCAGAACACCTGTTCCTGTACATCCCACAAGTTGATCAAGTACTGCAAGAGCTCTAGCTGAGCTCGTAAATAGGACAGCAGGAAATATTTCTTGAGCCCACACCCTCTGAGAGCCTCCATGCAGTCCTCATCTGCTAAGGCCAATGTGTCCACTTGTTCATGTTCTCGTTCTTTCCACACGATCACCATTTTCGTGTATTTCCCTGCAAGCACAAGCCCAAAACATCAAGTTAGATCCTTGTATAACTTAAAAATGCAGAGAAATATGGTTTAAATTTGTTAAAATTGAACAAAAAACCCGTGCAGCCGTTGGCGCGACTGTTTCTAAAATAGTCGAGCCCATGGGCGCGTGCCCTTTCGGAAAGTTTCCCCATTGGCGCGGGTCCGTGCCCGAAACCCGCGCCAATGGGCGCAACCCTTAATTTTTAAATCCTCCCTATAGGGGATGAAAAAACAATTTAAAACAAATTTCAAACGGATAGAAATGTAGTAAAGGAAGAGACCTCTTACCTGACACTGACGGTGCTCCGAATGGTCAACTGGATTTGTCGCAATCGCCGCTTGAAGATCACACACCAAAAGCCCTAATGTCGCTCTCCAAAGGTAAAAAGTGAAAAGTAATTTCTTGTTTTACCGTTTTCACCCATTTTATAACTTTTTGACCCTCAAAGTCATTTTATGAATATTTTAATGTATATTTGTGTCGAAAATGGATTTTACACCGATTTCTTGTGCAGCGACAGGTGTTTGTGCGGCTTAGGCGACGAAACGAGTTGTATTTTATACTTTTTCGGACTCGGTAAATACGCGAAAAAGTCACTTTGGAGTCACCTTTTTGCTCTTTCTGACTCTCTAAACGTGAAAAGAATGCCGGGTTGGCCCTCTCGACTCGTTAAATGTAAAAGGGAGGCGGTCGTCTTTAAACCCTTTTCTGACTGTGTAAAAACGAAAAGATTGTCGGACTCTTGTCGTTTCAGGTTCGTTAATGGTCACGAAGCGACGTGGTATCAATCGCTTTTTTACTTTTTCAGATCGGAATCACTACTCATGAAAAGTACTCCTCGATCGTAATGATCGGGCAGTTCTTTCAAGCATTGTTTTACACTTTCTTGGGCTCGAGAGACACAACTTTACGAAAAAGGACACCCCTGGAGTTTACTTTTCTGCTGTCTTTTCAAACTCTTTAAACATGAAAAGGCGCCAATTTCTTCCTTTGTCAGACTCATTAAAACTTAATGACATCAGATTCCATCGAAATGACGCCTCCCAAGCATATGCTATCCCCGTCAAGCTTGTCATCCAAAAATAACTGGGGTACTCACCAGAAATGGTGGGGAAAAAGGAACCACAATTATCGTTGTGTCAGTAGTATGTCGCTCTTGAACATGGCACTTGTCTGCATTCGTGTCTGGGTGGGGACATCTCATCTTGTTTTACACTTGCCTCCGTGGGTTTGTGTTATCCTGTTTAACCTCTCATCTGCTCATTGCCTTGTCACCATGACCCCTGAGCATTTGATGTCAAATACTGCCGAGTCCACTGTCGTGCCGCCAATATGTTCAAGAGAATTTGACCTCTACAAAATACTCAACCTCCCTCTAATACCTCACACAAAACATTTTATCCTTCTCTGTCTCGTGTCGATGATGTGGGAAACATTATGGCCCACCTTCGATTAAGGTCACTTCCTGTTGACTTCATCTCATTATCCAGGAAGTTGACTTAGAGACTCCCTTCAGGTGCCTTGGATCCTGCATGCCTTAATGGCAGGTTCTTCATGTTCGATGCGAGGTTTTCATCATTGGCCTCCGATCGAAAGATTCTACGGGTGTTCGACACCGGCTCACTGATTTGCATGCTGTGGATTGTACCTATAGTACCTTGAGGACCATTGTCATTATTGGTGGTACCTCTCGCGTCTGTTAACAGTTTTCATCATTGACTGGTAATCAGCCAATGTTCCTGCATGTTCAACTTCGACTCCCATATTCGCATGCTTGAACTTGTACTTTGTTCGGGTCGAGATGGAGCGCAAGACCCTGGATTTTGTCTGTTGAGATCCATGTTGTGATTTTGTGGATTATTATGATCATTACATGACTCATTCGCTGGATGGCTGTGACCATGCCTGAGTCTATTCATCAATCCTCACTAGATGGTTGCGCCCATACCTTGGATCCAGATTTTTATGCACTCTGCTATGGATGGTTGCGCCCATACCACATACATCATGTACTTGAGATATCAGTTGTACTTCTTCATGCAGGTTCTTCAGCAGCCGTGTTTTCAGTCGCCCATGTTCTTGTAAAGCATTTCACCCCTCTCTCTCTCGGGCCTCGTGCTTTAGGGGGGCATCTGTTACACAGTAATTTGTCACCGTCCCTGTTACCCCTTCTCCCGCACATTGGAGGACTTATTCTGGGACCTGTGAGAAGTGACATAACTTGAAAACACCTACATTATATCCCCTTGAGTATGTACTTCATATGCCCTGAAGACACCTTCTGCAAAATACCCATAAAAATAATCCTTTTTCCATTGGTGTTGTTCCTCAGTGTATCACTCGCGCCAATGAGGGAAATCCTCCAAAGAGGGCGCGCCAACTGGTGCTTTGTCTCAGAGTCGCACTAACGCCAACCCAGTTGGGTAAAGTTTTTAACAAACCAACTTGCGAACGTTCTTCCTAACCTATTCATGAACTGATTCTAGTTTGAGTTAGTTCAGTTGGGCTTCAAATCTCCATAGAAGGGAAGTAGTTCTCCACCTCTCAGGGAAGCTTCTTAATGATAAGGACAATCCCATGAATTTTGTGGATGATCCTATCTCCTTCTCCTCTCTCTATATAAGCTTGTCCTTTTGCCTTTGACAATCTAGTTAGTAATTCTACTCTTCAAGCTCCAAATTCTAAGTCCCAAAGTCTGAGAATTGCTAAGCTCATGCTACAAGAGGCCTTGTTCACCCCCATAAGGCTACATCTTTAATGAGGAGATCTTTGTCCAAGTAATCAAGGAGAGAGAGGCTTGTTCCCCATTCCCAACAAGTTTTGCAAGGCATGTGTTGCTGATCACCCAACCAAAGGAGGATTTGACGTCAGAACTTGGTTGTATTCTTCTTTGTTTATCAATAATAATAGATGACTATCATTATGGTTCCACTCTTATTGTCTTTATAATAATGTTTGAGTTATATCCTTTCTGACTGATATATAGTTGCATTTCTTGGATTTTATGCTTGTATTTGTGTTTTTCTTTGCATGTGCAGGTGTCCGTTCATGAGGATCGTGGGGTTTGTGACCAGCTAGAGTGAAAGAATGGGAGAGATGACTCTTCTACAAATACTAGCGTTGGATTCGAGGTAGGCCCTCATCATCGGTCTTTACTTTTCAATTAGGAACATGCGTGTTAGCGTTGTTTGATTGTTGCTAGACCCCATTTAGGCTAGTGGGATCGCCTCTGTCCGCAGAGGGGAATTACCTACACAACAGGCTTGTGAAGGAATATGAGGCTAATCCTTGGATTGAGTTATTCCTAGTGGAACCAAGTCATACACATGTCAAAATGGTAGAATTTGGTCAATTTATAACCTTGAACCTTAACCCCTCTCTCTCAGCCACCAAGAAGAGAAGTTGTGCAACATGCTGAGAGAGCACTTAGATGCCTTTGCTTAGATCTATAAATAAATGAAAGGGGTGCATCTGCCAGTGTGTATTAATCACATCTACATCAAGGATGGATGCAAACCTATGCACCAACCTCAAAGGAGAATGAACCCAACCCTCAAAGACATGGTGAACGAAGAGTTTCAAAATTTGTTGGATGCATGGTTCATATACCCCGTCTTAGATAGTGAGTGGGTATCCCCTCTAGCTTGGGTCCTAAAGAAGAATGGGAAGTGGAGGATCTGTTTGTATTACATGGAGCTGAACAAAGCCACTTAGAAAGACCACTTCCCTTTATCTTTCACTGATCAATTTTTAGATGGTCTTGCAAGGAAGAAGTTATTTTATTTCCTGGATGGATTCAGTGGTTACAATTAAATCCATATCAGCCCAGAGGAACAATACAAAAATACATTCACATGTCCTTGGGGTACCTTTTCTTATAGGTTCCTTCCTTTTAGATTATGTAATGCCCCTACCACCTTTCAAAGGGAAGTTTTCAGTATCTTTGTTGAGCTAGTCCATGACACTGCAAAGATCTACATGGATGATTTACCTCCCTATGGGTGTGAATTCCTGGAGGCTCTCTCTAACATGGGGAAAGTTATGAGGAAGTGCATTCAAATGGACCTCTTACTTAGTCCTGAGAAGTGTGAATTACTGATGAATTAAGGGACTCTTCTTGGCCATTAAATATCTCTGGAGGGAATACAAGTGGGCCCAAACAAAATTTCCAAAATAAAAAGGGTCCCTACTCCTCAAAAGCAGAGGAGTGTTAGGAGATTCTTAGGCTTAGCTAGATATTATAGGAGGTTTATTAAACACTTCAGCAAAGTATCTGCACCATTTTTTAGATTGTTGGCCAAGGATCAGAATTCTATTGGTCATATAGCTTCCAGGAGGCCCTATAGGCCTTGAAAGAAAAATTAACCACTTGCACCCATACTTAGAGGCCCAAATTGGGATCTTCCCTTTCATATCCATGTTGATGCATCCGATAAAGTTGTAGGAGCAGCTTTAGGCTAGATAGATGATAAGTTACCTTATATCATTTACTTCATTAGTAAAAATTTGTCTTAGGCTGAATTGAACTACACTGTAACTGAGAAAGAACTCCTAGTTGTTGTACACTCTTTGAAAAAGTTCAGACGCTAAATCACTGGATATTAAACTTTTTTACATACTAACCATGAAGCTATCAAGTACTTGATGAAAAAACATGATGTGAATGCTAGAATTATTAGATGGTTGCTACTATTACAACAATTTGATTTAACTATTATTGATAAGCTAAGTAAACAAAATGTAGTTGCATATCTTTTGTCTAGTCTTGGTTTTCCAACAGGTGATGAAGGAATGGTTGATAATAAGCTTCAATAATGAGCACTTATTTTATATCTCAGTTCTCTCTCCATGGTTTGTTGACATAGCCAACTACCTAGTTGCTACAAAATTCCATCCAAATCTATCATCTAGAGAGAAGAGCAGAATTGTAAGGAAGAGTGCCCCTTTCACTTGGATTGGGGGAAATATCTTCAAGTTGGGATCAGATCAAATTTTGAGGAGATGTGTCAAGGAAGAGGAAGTCAGTGAAATCCTCTCAGTCTATTATGATGGGCCCTAAGGAGGTCACTTTTCTACCTTTTAGTGTCAGTATTTGCATACTACCATCAGTGATCAAAATCCTCTTTTCATATCATATTAAGGCCCCATTCTAAATTTTTTGTCATTGCACTAGGTCATCATGCAAAAATTTGGTCACTGAAGGTTGAATTAGGGTTTCCTTTACTCCTTTTAGAAATTTACCTCTTGCTGGCACATTATCATATCTTGCTGAATATACATCAGTCACGAGCTCAAAGTCATCATGTCATCATATCAGTCATGACACCATCAATTCTGGTCAGTCAAGGTTACCATTAGGTCCTACGGATTTCAAGGTCCAATAAAACATCATTTCCATTGCATAAAGCTAGCAAGTGTCAAAATGACCAGTAACCTCTCTTCACCATGTGAAGATGATTTGTAAAGAGAAATTCTTATTTCATCATGTAATTTTATGTTCACTATATGTAATAAGTATTGTTCTTAAGCTGCCAACTCAATATCTATATGCTAGCTTCATTAAAGAAAAGTCAAATGCAAAGAGTTCTCAAATTCCATCAAAAGATCAATTTGTCAAAGGAAATATTCAAGTGAAAGGGTAAAGTTTCAAAAGGTTAATTGAATGCTAAAGGAAGTTGTCTTTTCCCAAGGGTGCCTAAATCATCATTTTCCATAAGCACTAAACCCTAATTTCCTCTCCCACTGAACTAGGGTTGGCTTTGCAATCAGAGGCATTTGAGTAGAGGAGGCATAAGGAAGGTCATTTCAGAAAGTATGAGGCCATTCCAACTCATAGACATCATGTCTCCATCAATTTTCAAGAAGTCATTCCAAGGGACAAATCATTTGCCACACATAGGGCCAGTTTTTCTTCAAATTGTGTTTCTGACCAAACAGAGATGAAACTGACAAAAGTGAGAGAGGATTTTGTCCATAATACACCAAGGATGAAAAACCTTCTTCATTTTTTACACCATTTGTTGGGTAGAAGAGGCCCTGTGTAGTGGTTTTGGGGCTTAAAGCCCACAATTTTGGGTAAAGGTATGGTAAAGGCTCCACGAGATGCACGGAGCACGAATTTTAATGATTCAAGTCAAAGGGTTGTTTGCCCAAAGATAATGTAAAATAATTCAGCTCGCCCATGGTCCAAGAACCATGGAAATGTATAAATAGAGCAAGGCTCTAGAGTTAGGAGTCAATTTTTTGGTATGTACTTTTGGATCTAGAATGTAATGGGTTTTTGAAGAAAGAAGTGTTGAATTGTCTGTAAGTCTGAGTCGAGGGTGTTCGTGGGTAGATAGAGGCTTTGGAGCTGTGTGCGCAAAGGGCTGGTAGAGTCCAGAGCTGTGTGCGTGAACCCCTGCAACTGAGTGCGTAGGGCAGATCTGGTTGTACTGGCGAAAGAAGAGAATAAAGATAAGTTGGTTCTGAAATACTCTGGTGAATCTCAATTATTCCAGATCTGGTTAATTTATGGTTGATATATCTATTTGATCTGTGCGTTCATGCTTATATATTAAGTTTATGCAAAGCTATATCTTTTCTTGGTGCGTGAATTGGTTATCTCTAGCAAATGTTTGCTTAAAGACCGTAAAACCATAGATCTGATCTGTAACAAACTCAGTAATAATAAATATTAAGGAATTGCCTTGTTCTGGGTCTACGTAGAAGCAGAGTAGCGTGAGGCCACAGAAAAACACACGAACCTTCCAGACCACATCAAGACATCCCAAGGGTGCAGAACCCTAGTTCCAGCACCCTCCCCTGGTACCTCAAGTGAGACCTCAGTCCACGCTCCACGGGCTGTTGTCGAAAGGATCGGTAGTTGCGGGATTTGTTTGGCTAAATAACTCTTCTGAACCTAGGTCGGGCCCATATAAGCCATTAAATGGTTCCGTTGCTGGGACCAGGATCTACCTAAGGGATTTCTAATGTCGGAACACTAGAACCCTACTGTGATGCAGGAAAGTGTTCCCTCTGTGGACATAGGCAACCCCTCTAGCCCTAGAGTGGGTCTAGTCACAAACAAGGACAAATCAACAATAGATTTCCTTAAACAATCAAAGTTGGAGGCCTACCTCTTCTGGTGGTCGGTGGAGTTCTTTTGCGCTGCTCCAGCTTTCACTTCCTTCTCCTCAATGAGTGATCAACCTGAAACATTGCAAAGGAAATACAACAAAGCACGTAACCGGAAAACAACAATGAACTATTTACTCACAAAGTCAAGAAGTGCTATCAAGTACATTACATACAAGACATAGGAAAACATCATTGATTGTATTAATAATGACATAAGAGAAATCTTACAACCAAAGTCTTGACGTCACAATCCTTCTCAGAGGAATCCAACCAGCATGTTCTTCAAGCATTCACTCTTTGAAGATGGATCTCCCAACATACAAAGGTCTCTCTCTCACTCATAAGTTTGACATGAAATCAAGGGCAATTCACAACCTTCCCCCAGCTATCAACACTCTCACACTTATCACACTCACACCAGCTATCTATCAAAGCACTAATAGCACTGCTCAATCCAAAAATTTACCAACCACCAACTAGCTGATCATATCAAAAGTGAGTGTTTAAATAGGAGAAGGAGTCTCCATGAATGGTGGAAGAGGGAGCTTATCACCAAGGAAGGTAGCACAATTGACATAACTGCCATGGCAGGGAAGGAAGGGCGACACAACCTATGCCAAAAACCAAATCTGGAGTCATCCTGAAGACCGACTGTTGGAACAAATTCGCCCAATCTAGATCATTGCGGGTACATAACTGAGCTTCAGTGCTGACATCGTGAGTGAGTAGTGTAGCTAGTCAGATCATCGCTGAAGATAATAAGAAACCTCGCACTTGAGCATGAAATTGGGCCATCGTGGGAATAAGATGTACTTCTGTGCTAGCAGTGCAGTTGGACTATTGAGAAACGCCTTTCAGTGCATTTATTAAGCCCATAGTCACGATGAGGCAGATAACTTAGGAAAAGTGGGTCAATTGGCAGCATAAGGGAGCATGAGCATGTTTGACTTAAACACATGACATAGTAGATGGATTAGGAGTGAAGGCAGTGACAAATTACTATGTAACAGATGCCCCCTAAAGTATGAAGCCCGAGAGAGTGATAGGGGTGAAATGCTTTACAAAACTGGCTGAGCTGGAACACCATCTGGAAGAACCTGTAGGAGCAAGTACAACTGATATCTCTGATAGTGAAATACATGTAGTCTAGGCATGGACGCAGCCATCCAAAAGACATACGAACTAGGTCTGTGGTATGGATGTAGCCATCCAGCTAATGAGACCATGATAATGATAAAGGTATGGTCGCAGCCATCCATAAAGACTCAGGTATGGTCGTAGCCATCAATCAATGAGTCATGTAATCACTAATCAATCCACACAGCCTGAACATATGTGATCTGAGTTCAGGGTCTTGAACCCAACTGATCATAGTACAAATTCTAACATGCAAATACAGGGGCTGAAGTCGAGCATGATAGAAAGTCGCTTCATTACCGGTCGATTATGTAAACTGTTAACAAGCACGAGAGAAACCACCAATAATGCCAATGGTTCTCAAGGTACTGTTTAGTACAATCCACGAAGTGTGAAGAATGAGCTGAAGTTAAACACTCGTGGAACCACCCAATCAACGACCAATGATGTAAGTCAACCGTCAGGTGTGAAGAACTTGCCATTGAGGCATGCAAGCTCCAAGGTACCAAAAGGGATCTCTAGATCAATCTCCTGGATAATGATCTGATGTCGATAGGAGACGATTCGTCGCAGGAGGGCCATAATGTTTCCCCCATCAACGACGCAAGACAAGGAACAAGTGGTAGATGGTGAAACAGAGTATCAAAGGAAAAGGAAAGGATGTAAACTGCAGAAGGATTATACTCTTGAACATGTTGGTGACACGACTCCGGAGGGTGGCAGCATTCAGGTACCAAAGGATCAAAGGCTTTGATGGAGACAGCATGAATCAGATGGAATGAGGCTAAATGAAAACCCAAACCCGCGGAAGGCCAAATGACGATGTATGGATGTCCCAACTCGACAAGAAGTAGATGTGTCGATGTTCAAGAGTGACAAGCTGCCATAGACAATCAATGATGATTTCCAAATTTTCCCCCACCATTGCTGGCGAGTACCCCAATTATTTTTGAAGACAAACTTGAAGGGGATAGCATATGCTTGTGATATAAGTTCGACCTTCGGTCGAATCCAACCTAGTAATAGTTTAACGAGCCCTAGGGAGGAGAAGCTTGAGTCTCATCATGGTGATGAGTCCAATGTCGTCAGGGTTTAACAAGTTCGACATAGGTAAAACTCTGAGTCTTTTTCATGTTTAGGGAGTTTGAAAAAGACATGGAAAAGAAAACTCCAGGGGGGTCCTTTTTCGTAAAGTTGTGTCTCTCGAGCCTGAAAAAGTAGAAAATGATACTTGAAAGAATCACTTGACCATTATGATCAAGGAGTACTTTTCATGATTAGTGACCTCGACCCGAAAAGTAGAAAAGCTATCGAAACCACATCGTTTCTTAACCAATAACGAGATTAAAATGTCAAAATCTCGGAAATCTTTTTGTGTTTACATGGTCGGAAAAGAGCTTAAAGTAGACTTCCTCTCATTTCGTTTAACGAGTTGAAAGGGACAACTCGGCTATCTTTTCATTTTTAAACGGTCAGAAAAGAGTTGAAAGCAGACCTCTATTTTTATTTTTCTTTAATGAGTCAAAAAGGGAAAAATACTCGGCAATCTTTTCATCTTTTACGAGTCAGAAAAGAGCTTAAAGGAGACTCATCCTAGAGGAACGAATGGTATAAAGGATAGCAACTAGTTTCGAAAATGGTGGAACTGCTCAAAACATGTAATGGTCAAGAGGCTAGCTAATAAAACCACTCATCGCTGCAGTTCCTCAGGATAGGAAAACAACCAAGTGAAAGCATATGATCGGCCAAAGAGATGGTGGCAATGGAATGAAACAACCAAGGCTCATCTAGCAGAATTTAGCGGATAAATGGAAATCACGAGATGTAAATCAGGTATGGGTTCATTTTTACACAATCTTGAACCATGGAGAACTTTGCTTGGATTCAGTTTCATGTTTACACAAGCTTGAAATGAAAATATATGCTTGTTATGAGTTCACATGCCCCCTAGCATAATGACACAAATCGAGGTACATGCCCCCCAATCTTCATTGCATTCAATGACGTGGATGGAATGAAGGTTCACTTTCGATATCTTGGAAAGACTCGACTTGGATTTTACGAGATCTTAAGTAAAGACTCGATTTGCAAAGGGAGTTGTTTCATTTTTTAATGAGGTTAACACAGTAAAAGAACTATCCTCATAACCTTTGGTTCGTTTTTTAATGAGCTTGACACAAGATTAGGAACTATGCTCAAAACTCCTTGTTTAATTTTTTAATGAGGTTGACACAGGAACAAACTATCCTTAGGCCCTTGCTTATGGGCCATACAAGAACATGGCTCCAAAGAGGTCTTCGCGGGATGGAAGAAACGCACTCTGGGAGGAATACATGTCAGGAGGCACCAATGACAGATCAGGTTCCAATGCCCCCAGTACATGATGTACGAGACCATCTGCATGATCATCAATAGAGGCAGAGATGGAATGGGTAACCACATAATTGACCTGTGGCAAGGAAGGTACTGCTTGCGAGCAAGAACCAATGGGAGATGACAGCTACGTAGGAGGCACCGGGGGACTAAAGAACAATAATTGATCTATGGTCACCATTCTTCTGTCGCTTGGAAAACAAACCACATGGAAAAGTGAAGAAACAAGAGCCCCCATGGCATACACATAGTCACGGTCAAGGAGAAGACTGAAATCTAAATCACCTTGGACAATTAGTACGTCTATATAGATGGTTTTTCCTTCCAAAGTAACAGGGAACTTCGGAAGGATCTCTAATGGTTGACTGGTTCCTCCGTCAAATGCTAATAGATTCTGTGCGACCGGCACAAGCTACGGGGAGCCCAAAGCATGCCAAGTAGTGGAAGGCATAAGATTGACAGATGCACCCTCATCCAAGACAGCGCCAGGTACTGCCTTATCATAGGCATGTACTGTAATCTGGAAAGGCACATGGGATGGAAGGCAGAAAGCAATCAAATGACTCCAGTCGAAGGAAACGACTGAACTACTCGGTGGGGGTATCGTATGATTGCCGCCCTGCTCTACAGGAACCGATGAAGGACTCTCTTGATCAGTGGGGATAGGAGGGTTGTTCTCGGACTCAGGAGAATCTGACGAGACGAGAAGAACATAAGCGTGATTCTATTTCGTAACAGAGTGATCAATAGGTGGTGAACCCAAGTTGAAACTCTTTCCGACTAATGGTTGGTCTGGAATAGGCTTAGCACAGCCAGGTTCGGAAAGAGGAGGATGGACAAGAGAAGAATCTAAGTCAATCTCTTTGTCAACGAGGAGAGGGTCCGAAGAGAGCCTCTGATAACCAACGGGAGGTTGGGGTGAAGAGGCTGTAAGACTTTCCAAAACGGCGGAAGCTTTATCCATGAGTGGACAAAGGTGAAGGGGATGGTTTCCTTCACATAGTCTACAGGGGAATCAAATCTTCCCTTTCTTCTTACCATTTCCAGTTGATAGGGTGGCATCGCCATGAGCTTCAAAGGACAATGAGGGATGAGCTGGATCTTGAGACCATATTCCTAAGATCCTAGGAATGCCAGGACAATCACGAAGAATATGGTCACCCTTGCACAATTTACAAGGAAACTTAACCTTCTGCGAAGGAGCAGAAGGTGGTCCGACCTGAGATGTACTTGGAGTAGTAGCTGCACAGGTGGCCTTGCACTTATCGGACTTCTTCTTCTTCTTCTTAGTCTCCTGGTTACTAGATGTGAAACTTTCACCAGGTGAAGGAGGAGAGGAGGAGGAAGAAACAGGGGAAGAAGGCGTAAGCTCAACCTTAGAATCAACGTGCCATGATTCAAACGAAGGAGACAGTGGAACAGGAGTCATGACACTTGGGACCACCGAGGTTGAAAATAACCACACGGGCAAACCGATGGTTAACCCAGGCAAACACAATGTTGCCATATATGGAGCACCGGCATTTCCAAATGAAGGAAACGGACCAAGATTTCCATCTGGGGGAAAACCTTGGCCAGTAGACTCGGGGAATGTTGCCATTGAGAACGAGCCTAAAAAACACTCTTCTCACAACCAATAACTCGAACTATTACTAGGAATATTTCGTGGGCAGTAAATTTTATGACGTAGGAACAAAACTTGACCTTTTCATCTTTAAAGAGTCGAGAAAAGGACCAAAAGATGACTCTAGTCGCCTTCGAATATTTAATGAGCCTGAAGTGACAAGTGCTCAAATGGACCTTTTCTTTTAAGGAGTCCGAAAAGGAATGAAATTTACTACTCTGGAGAACTAGGCAAAAGGTTTACCAAACAACCCGTAAAACTACATATACACCTTGGCAACCATATGAAAACCAAGGACTTTCCATACGACAGTCAATCTTCCTAAATGCTGTGTTCGGTGCATTACGGTTTGCAAGGCGGTAGACATGGCTTCCTAGGGATAAAGGATGATAACCTAGTGGGGTCTCCCAATATATACTCAACGACACGTGGGAGCACAATTCCGTACTAGACTGCTATTGAGTCATAGAAGGAGGAATCACCCAACCTTGAGTGAGAAAAATAGTGACTAGGTTTAACGATGCCGGAGCATGTCTCTAGCCTATACCTTTAAATAATGAGTGTTATGTTCCAATGCGTTGTTAGATTTATTTAGTTCGTTTTAAGGTTGATATTGAATTATGTTTCAGTTTCAAGCGCTACTGTATGTATATAACAAAACCTAGGATGCAGCTAAAATGAATGAAATATCCTTTTCCTTCGATGAACACCTACATACGAGAGGGTAGAGAGATCATTCTCAAACCAAGAAAACCAAGCCAAACAAATGCAATTTCGCAATGCATACAAACTTCAATTCCTACAGTGCATAAGAACTACTAATGAGAGATTTTATCATTCGCTTTTCAATGTGCAACCTTGAAATGAAAATTCACTTTCACTTACGCATACTAAACAAATGCAAATTTTTGATTTTCTTTTTTTTTTTAATTTAAAGAGACAAACAAGCAAGTGTGAACTGATCGATCCAAACAATTGTAATCTATCCCTGGTAGCGAAGAAATCGAACCAACGTAAAAAATTGGTTTAATAATCGACACTAAAAGTCAACCAGCAAGAAAACAAGCAGCGAAAGAGTCTCAAGCAAATCACAAGATGGTTGTGGATGAACCTTGAATAGACAAGTAACCCAAGCAAATGTTTCTCGATGAAACTGCCAAAGGGCTAGGTTACATGGTCTAAAAACACAAGGCTCACTCAGTGAAATCAAAGAGACAGTACCCTAACCAAAAGAAATTAAAACAAGCTAATGAGAGACAAGAAACAACATGGGATAAGCAAGATTGATGAATTTAGGAGGTAAAGTTATAAAAAAAACTTTACAGGAATCATCGCAAGTGTTACACTGACAACTAGAGATGTCATCGCAAAAATGCAGACCATCGCTAGTGATGCACTGAGAACTAGAGATGTCATCGCCAAAATGGAGACCATCACTAGTGATGCACAGACAACTCGAGATGTCATCGCAAGTTTTACACTGACAATTAGAGATGGTCCCGGAAATACACCTATTTTCCACGATGGTGCGATTTCAAGAGTCGTCACAGGAATTAAACTAACAACCTAAGATCATCGCGGGTTCCAAGCTATAAAATGGCGATGACGTTGCGATTGCACACGTCTTTTCCGCGATGATCCAATTCCAGGAATCGTCGTGACTGTGTGACGTTATTCAGCGACACATATGATTTTAAAAAAGAGTGATCGCGATGACATCGCGACTGTTAAAATATGTTCTGCGATGATGTAAAAAACAATGGCAAACAAGACAAAAAATCCCAAACCAAAACCAGCCGATCTAACAGATAATATAGGGACCTCCCAGATCAACCTAGGTGACCCAAAAGACTGCTAATTAATCCCCGAAAGCAAAGAGAGACCAAATCAAAATCAAAACAAGAGCAAAGGGAAAAACATAGGATAGACTCCCCAGTGGAGTTGCCAATTTGTGATGTAGGAAAGTGTTCCCTTTGCAGACAGAGGCAACCCCTCTAGCCTTAGAGTGGGTCTAGTCACAAATAAGGATAGATCAACAATAGCTTTCCTTAAATAGTCAAAGTTGGAGGCCTACCTCTTCCGGTGGTCGATGGAGTTCTGTTGCACTGCTCCAGCTTTTGCTTCCTTCTCCTCAATGAGTGATCAACCTGAAACAATGCAAAGGAAATACAACAAAGCATGTAACCGGAAAACAACAATGAACTATTTAATCACAAAGTCAAGAAGTCATGAGCTATCAAGTACATTACATACAAGACATAGGAAAACATCATTGATTGTATTAATAATGACATAAGAACAAGTTTACAACCAAAGTCTTGACGTCGCAAGCCTTCTCAGAGGAATCCAACCAGCATGTTCTTCAAGCATTCACTCTTTGAAGATGGATATCCCAACATACAAAGGTCTCTCTCTCACTCATAAGTTTGACATGAAATCAAGGGTAGTTCACAAACTTGCCCAAGCTATCAACACTCTCATACTTATCACACTCACACCAGCTATCTATCAAAAGCACTAACAACACTACTCAATCCAAGAATTTACCAACTACCAACTAGCTGATCATATCAAAAGTGAGTGTTTAAATAGGAGAAGGAGTCTCCATGAATGGTGGAAGAAGGAGCTTATCACCAAGGAAGGTAGCACAACTGACGGAACTGCCATGCCAGGGAAGGAAGGGCGATACAACCTATGCCAACAACCAGGTCTGGAGTCATCCAGAAGACCGACTGTTGGAACAAATTCGCCCAATCTGGATCATCGTGGGTACATAACTAAGCTTCAATGTTGACATCGTGAGTGAGTAGTGTAGCTAGTCAGATCATCGCTGAAGATAATAAGGAACCTCGCGCTGGAGCATCAAATCGGGCCATCATGGGAATAAGATGTACTTCCGCACTGGCAGTGCGGTTGGATTGTTGAGAAGTGCCTTTCAGGGCGTTTATTAAGCCCATAGTCGCGATGAGGCATATAACTTAGGAAAAGCGGGTCAATTGGCAGCATAAGAGAGCATGAGCATGTTTGACTTAAACACATGACACAGTAGATGGACTGGGAGTGAGGGCAGTGACAAATTACTATGTAACACCAACGAAGAAAGAGCTTGAAGATTGGCAGATCAAAAGCTTCACGAGTTCGTGGTTCAAGAAAACATAAATCTGTGGATATCAGAAGAATAGTGGTTCGATCGTTATATATACCCAGACATTCATGAGATTTTCTTCGCATCATTCTCGACAGAGTTGTACGAGTGGATTGTGAGGTTAGTGGGTCATTGGGTTCATGGAGATCATGATGATTCATGGTGAAACTCCATGGGACCTGGATTAGAGATTGAAAAGCACAATACGCGAGGATAACATGACACTGATGGATGCATAGCACTGTGCGTGGTTTGTGGCTTCTTTGACACGACATCTGAGGACGGTGCTATCACAACAAAAGATCTCAACCCAAGCCGAAGCATTAGAAACAACAATGAGGTTACACGAAACCCCAATACAAGATCTGAGGTTGGGAGTTCAACAAATCCATGCACAAATACAAAACCTATGCTTAGAGATGTGAAGTTTGAAGCAAGGATAGGCACCTCGATCATAGGTGCGCGAAGAGGTGTGGTGTAGCAAATGTAAGGGCTAGGGCCACGATAAGGATCACTGTCCGGTCTTTGCAAACTATACGATGACGGGAGGACCAATACCATTGTGACCTAAGGTTCGGGTAGGGCCAAACGCGGCACCCACACTCTAGTGTGTGATCTGTAAGGTGGGAGGAAAGCATGCCACGGAAAACTGTCATCTATTACAGAACCTGAGACAACCCCCCCGGTAGTTGTTCTGCAACTTTTGTAGGACAATTGGCCATGATGAAAGAAATTGCCGAAGTTATGAGTTGTTGATGGATCGAACACATGCTTACAGGATGTAAATGGAGGTGTGCGGGTAGGATCCCACCGCAGTGGTAGCACGGGGTGGATTTCAAGGACGTGGATGGGGATGAGGGGGAATGGGACCTAAACGCGGACGAGGACAATTAATCTGCTATAATTTTGGAGGACTGGGGCATTATGTGCGTGATTTCACAAACCCTACTAGAGCCTGTTGCCCATACTATTACCATTTTGACCATGAAGCAGTCGATTGTCCTACAGTAATTGCTTAGATGCAGGAAAAAGGGGTGCTTATGGATACGCCCACTCAGAACATCCAAATGATGAAGACTGAGCTGCGCAAGGAAGACCCCAACGTGAATATGATGCTCAGAAGTGGTGCAAGTACAGGAGAAGATAAGGGGAATCAACCAGAGGAGGATGCATGGCTTCATAAGGCCCCCACAAAGCAACTGGAATTTGATTTGGAGTGCGCAAAGGAAAATTTTATGGAAGCCAAGAAGAACTTCGCAGAAGCTTCTACGTCGAGTAGTAAGGAGTGAATGAAGCTGGAAAGGGATACTTCTATGCTAACTACGTTCTTGGAAACATGCATGGAGCTACTAAGGGATACTAACGTGGTGAAGGGATTGCAATAGTTGATAACCAGGTGCGCAGGATCGGATGAACCTCGAATGGTCCGGAAGCTAGGCAAGCATGTGTTGTGCACTGGAAGGGAAATGCAATTTACTGCCGAGATTGGGGACTATGTGATGGATCAGGTTCTTCTGGACTTGGGGTCGGATGCAAATGTCCTACCTAAATAGATGTGGGAGCGCATGGGCAGGCTTGCACTACAATGGTCTCCTATCCAACTATGGATGGAAAATCAACAGAAGATCTTGCCAATGGGAAGACTTCCAGGAGTTACAGTAGATATTGACGGTGTAAGTACACAAACTAATTTTGAGGTCATAGAAATTGTGGATGAAAATAACCCATATCCCACATTGTTATGAATAGACTGGGTAACAGATATGAATGGATTCGTCAACTTAAAGAAACGAAAAATGATCTTCTAGAATCTGCATAGTGGTTTCGCTGTACCCAGCCGAAGGGGCACGTTATATCGAACCAGTACGCGACAAGGGCAATGATGATGAATTGGACTGTATCTACCATATTACAACGTAGGATCAGGACTGAGTGAATCCAACATCAGACGAAAGAATCTAATGGGACTGTGACAGTTCCTGCACCTTAGATTCATATGAAGATATTGAGAGATGGCAGAACCGACTACACAAGGTAACAACACTAAACTGTAACATGATGGTTAGAGAGCAACCAGATGATGAGGATTCCATGAAGGAGGAGGAGCTAGTCAACCCATGCGAAATGACAAATTTGAGACAACCGCTGCAAGATGGACCTGCGAAGACACTATGCGCGACAATTTTTCACGAATGGAATACATGCCCGAAGATTCGGCATGGATGTCAGAGGCAGGTCTGCATATGGGTTAGAGGGCAATCCAGTTCGCTAGTGGTCTACGATAAAGTCAGGAGGGGAATAGGGGGAAGCACGCTCAGTGTCCATTCAAGAAAATGACCCACTCAGAAGTTGTGGATACCACGGGTGTGATGGGCCTATAATAGTAGAAAGACACAGATGAGAGTGTCAATAATTAAACTTGAGGGAGCCCAGAAATGGAGGGGTAGGAGCAGGCCTCATGAAATTAAATAACTATGGGCACAGCTAAGAAATAAAAGTGCACTAGTGGGGGAGGGAATCAGAAAGATTAAAAGTAGAGACACCCACGAAGGCCGCGAGGGTCTACACTTAAGGGAATCAGGCCAGGTTAGGTATCCCGCAAAATGGGAACGAGTCGCGACCCTGCTATCATGGTTGTGCCTGCACCTACGAAAGGGTACACCCCACACAATGACGCATGAAGAACTAATGGCTACAAAGACACTTAGAAGGTGCGCGCAGCCCGGGCTAGCAGGAAACAATCGCACTAGGAGTGCGGACACCTGACTAACTGTAGACAACACAGTCTCAGTGCCCCGAGCAGTTGAAAGGAGGTGTGGGACTATAAAAAAGTTTGTGGGAGGCCGACCCAGAAAAGGGGTTCGGTACTGAGTCATTCGATCCACAAGCTCACGGCTGCGGCTGACGGACGACGCTACCACACGAAAAGGTCGAGAGGTGACCATTAACACCACTGTTCCTGACAAGAAAGTCGAGTTACGTTAGGAAGGAGTAGGCGACAGGCCATTATGACGAAAGTTCCAAGTTAGATACGAAAAGACTTTTTGCCTATACATTGTTAATAAACTAGAAGGTAAAGGAAGGGATCCATTTAAAATTTCATGTTCCTTTAACAACCTGGGGATGGAACTAGGATCTTTGAAATTTGAACCAGTAATGACCAGAAAGCACTTAGCTACCAAGTATTCCATGAGTACCATGGCGAGAACCCGAGCACAGTTCACGGAAGAACTATACTCCACCTAGGAGGAGCTAGATGCAGTCGCCGCGATCCCTGAACTTTGGAAATCCCCCCGCACTTCGCGGCCTCAGAAAAACAAGTAGACAATGGGGCCAGTCAGGATATCACCGAGATTCAATAAGTTATCAGGAGTTGAAAAGGGAAAAGCAGTCACCACTGAATCTGAGGAGGACGATGAAGATTTGTAAGCTTTGATCAATTAGATTGATGCCCAAGATGAGGACGAAGAGGATGCTTTGCAAATCTCTTCACAACCCCCATATATCTCCCCGTGGACCGGGACGACCAAGATACTGAAGGACTTGGACACTACAAAGAATACACTCCAGACTCTACTTCTTCCAGATGAAATAAGGTTTGATGGGTTGCCGTTGGGCTGAGTTCTGAGCATCAAGTTCAAAGATTGGGACTTGCAGACGGTGACAAGTTCCTCGAATTGGCCGAAGACAAATTACTGCCATGGAAGTGGTTATTGTTTAGTCAATTTAGTATGTCCTAAATTGCTACATTAATTATCAATCCGGGAGTCATAAACTGATGAAATGTGGTGCACTATATGTGCAAGACAACCTATTTCTTACTTTTTTGTTGTTTTCTATTTTTATTTTGTTTTGGGGGTTTTATCTTTGTTTATCTCCTAATGTGAATGGAAATCCTATCCCTGAGTTTTAAGAATGCTCTAGAAGGCAAGTATGGATATATATTTTATGGCAATTATGTCCTTTATAAGGATTTCTAGAACTTAACACTTTATAAGGTCTTAAAACACACTAGTAATGAAATTAGTACTTGAACAAGATTGGAAATGTGGTGCTATTCAAATCAAACAAATAATGAACCACTGATCATGAACTCAATAACTCTGTTGCTTATCTAAATACAGAAAAATAAGTTAAGCTATTGCACTCAAACAAATCAAAAGCTGCAAACTAATAAAAGTAAAATCAATTCACTTCATTTATAGTCCGATAGCTCGCCAAGTAGTATTTTCGGGGTTAAGCTATGGCTTTAGGAGATAACATCAATAACATGAGGAATTGATATCTAATTGTAAAAATAAATAAAACTAAAATCAAATCACACCATTCATAGTTCGATAGCTCGCCAAGTAGTCTTTTCGGGGTTAAGCTATGGCTTTAGGAGATAATGGCAATGATATGAGGAATTTGATATATAACTGCGGAAAAATAAAACTAAAACCAAATCACATCATTCATAGTCCAATAGCTCGCCAAGTAGTCTTTTTGGGGTTAAGCTATGGCTTTAGGAGATAACGTCAATGATATCAGCAATTTGATATCTAGAATAACTAACAAAGCAAGTGAATAAGACTAAAACCAAAGCATGACTAAAAGTGAAAAGCTAAGAAAAGAAAAGTCAGTAGAGAGGCTAATCTCATGTCACTAGTTATTGCAAAAATTGTATGAAAATTCCTGGGCCTAGTCTATCCTGAAACACACACACACACTGATCAGTGTTAGCAAAAATATACAAAGCTTGAAAATTCATGTACAGGAGTGAAACATTAACATCATAACTGCTTATGAAATATACACAGTTGAACAGCTATGTAATATGTGCAATGGAAATAAGGAAACAATACAAAAAAACTTTACAGAAATAAAGAATGAAACCTTGGCCAGCAGGGGCCCTCTGCATGGCCTTGGTTAACACGCTGTCAAATCAAGATTATGCTCACGCAGTCATATAGAAACAAAGTCTTCTTATATTTCAACACAGACGAAGAATCCTCTCGTTACCACAGCAAGACTAGTGTCATGACACAGTAAACTTAACAACAAAATTACATCAATAAAAGACTAGTTCTATGCGTGTGCAAACGCGTTATTTATAAGGGAAATTACATAACTGTTTTCTTATGAAACACCTTCAATCAGAGGACACGTAAAAAGACAGCATCCGTGAGTTTAGCATGATGGATGCCAAGATCATTCAATCTATCAAAAGATGGCTGTTGGATTTGCGTCGTGGAGGCAGTCTACAGCTGTCAAAATGAACCCAGGGATCTAGGAACGACCTCGGACCCTTCACATGTTGGAAAATAGAGACCTGTTGCCGTAGGACTCCTTTGTATGTCCACCGTTTGACCACAGCTTTCCTTTATGAATCTGGTTAACCCAATAGGACCTGATCCATGTCCAGGTCATTCTAAAACTACCCATGTGCCTCGTTTTGCTTGATGACACCTACAACCTAGAGATCAACAAAAACAACTGCGGAAAGTTGAATCAGCTGTGAAATGTGGCTGCATTCCGCAACTAATGAGCAAAATCTAAGTCAAACAGCAAACACAAAAGCATAGTTAGAAAACCACTGAAATGCTCTTTTAAAATCAATATGTAATGATATTTGATAGCTTAGGAGGTACTAGTGAGAGGAAAATGTCTAGGAAAGTGTGTAGGAGAGATGTAATTTCAGGGTTCAACATACCCCCACTGTGAAGGTGTTTCATGTCCCCATGCAACCAAAATTTTGACCATCCTCCCTTCAGCTCATGTGTTCTAAGACCTCTGCTAACACATCTAGCCTTCTTCTTGTCTTTCTTAGCACTGCTATCATCCTAGGCTTCCTCATGAGACACCTGAATTTGAGGTTGACAAGAGCTCTGCTCAACCTCCTGCTCTTTTTCTTCAATTTCCTATTCTTCTTCTGCCACAGCCCAAGATGCAACATAGTGTTGTCGTGAATAATTTTATCCAATCTTCTTTGTTCCTTCAATGTTTCATTTTCTCTTTTAATGTGTCTATCCAAGACCTTCAGTTCAAAAACTTCCTGTTTTAGTGATTGGATTAGAGCTTCCTGTGCTGTATTAGGCTGGGTAGATAAAGTGCCTAGATCTATGGCAATCGTATCCAATGACTCGATGAAATAATACATTTCCTGCTGGTTTGGATCTATCTCAGGTGTAGTCTTTCTTGGGCTGACCCCAAAATCTGTCTGAGAAGGACTAATCTCTAAATCTGGCTGAGAAGGATTGTTCTCAAAGTTTGGGTGAGAAATAGGAGTATGGTGTGGACTATGGCTAGGAGGGATTTCTAGAGGTTGTTCCGGTGTTTCCCCTCCTAAATCAATGAAGTGGGGCCCTTTAGTTTGTACTTTCCTCAATTTTCCTTTAAGTCTGAAGCTCCTCCTTAAATTTTGTGAGCTAATGTCTTCTTTCTCCACACTTTGTTTTTCTTTCCCTTTCCTCTATGCTACAACTAATTGTTCCTAAAGATAAACTAGTCTTTCAGAAAGTATTTGGTGGTCCTCTTCTGAGGAAGGTTCTGGGGTTTGATAGACATTTTCAATGTTTCTTTTCCCCTTTAATTTTCTTTGCTTCGTATCCTCGGTTCTTTCCTTCCTACTTTCAGACAGCTTCTCTTCTTGATTAATTTCTTTAGCTATGTTAGTAGGAGTGTCTTGAATTCTCACACTTGTTTTCTTTCTCCGACTTTTCCTTGCTGAGCTGCTCTCGGGTGTTTCAGGTGGATCTTGAAAGAAGTTTCTAACCAAAAACTGTTCCAAGGTGTCCTTTTCCTTCAACTGTTTTTCAATCAAAATTTTCACAAGGCCGTGATGGTACAGGTGGGGTTCTATGTCCTCAAGATTATTTTGGATAGTTATGAACATCTTTTTTAGGCTATTCAACAAAAAGTAAGGCAAATTAATGGTATTATTTTCTAGAAAATTCATCAGCAACCGGGTGTGGTACATATACATGGACCCAAATCGTCCTTCACATGTAATAAACTTTTGGATTATCAATAATAGACTCGCCCACTTTTCTTCTAAAGTAGAGATAGGGATTCCATGTTTGAAAATGGTTATATCCATACCTGGATTGTGTAGGATAACCCTCCAGGCCTTCTCGTCAAATTTTTTGTTTATGAAATACCGTTCCCCCTCTTGTGGGAGTTCCATTGCTACTACGATAAATGCCTCTATGACAGAGAATTAAGGTCTCCAACCTCAACTTCCACACCATTAAAATACCTCGCAAAAGTCTTCGTAGCTTCTTTATTGTAACCTCTGAATTTCTGGATGAACTGTAGCCACCATGCCTTCCTTAGTATGCTTTTCAATTGCGGATACCCCTCCATGAATTTGGGCCCTTCCGGTTCTACTCTTAATAAAGACCCATTCCTTTCTCCTGCCTTAAATTACGTCTGCGTGAGTAATGGATTGACGGAGGTGAAATAGCTGTGTTAGCAGGGAATGGAAAAGGTTTATGGAGTAAAACCAGAAGTCGTAAACAAAAGAGCAGAGAAAGGTAATGAAAATGATTTCATGGAGCACAGGTTTATGTGAACAGGGAAAATACAACTCCAATGGAATAGTATGGAATAGAGTGAGGTATGGAAATAGACTGAGCCCGGGAGAGCTTTGAATTAGACGGCTGCAGAATAGACGTTGGCTTGCTCACCAAATGGCTGTGGAATTTGTGCAGCAGGAAAGAGCCGTGATCAAATCAATCACATCCCCATAATTACCTAGTTTAACAGGTGGAGTGTCAAAGTACAATCAAACAAGAGTTAAATTCAGAGGTTGTTCATGAGGCCATTTAAAAATTAATGCAAGGTTCGTGGAGGAATCATGTAAAGGTCGTGGAACAGTTATGGAAACTATCAATGCTAATCATTACATATAATGGAGCTGTGGTTTCATAACTATATAGAATGTGCTTTAAAATGCTATTTGAAATGAATCTTACTCATACCTTGGAATTTTTGCCACTTTCGTCCATTAACCTTTGATTAGATACTTACTGTTGGTGCTTTAGGTGCTTAACATATTTCCTTGTCATACATGCGTTTGGTTCTTTTTATTATTTGGCTAACATCTGATTGTCAATGTTGAATAACAGAGTGTTAGCCGTGAGATCAACAATCAGCTGTGGAATCAGTTTTTAGCTGCGGAAACATGATTCAGCTGTGGAAACTGATACAGTGAACATATGACTGAATGGAGATGGATGAATGATCACTGAGTGAGTGAAAACTGGTCATAAAAGAACTTTTATTGGTGGAATATGATGATAAAATGAAATGAGATGAACTGAAGTGAAGTGAAATGAAGCGAAATGGAGTGAAATGAAGTGAAGTGACATGAAACTACAGAATGAGAGAGAGACTTTTTTTTTTGGAAAATATAGGGTGTTAGAAAGTTTTGATTTTTTCACCCTGTATTTTCTGTATAAGACTGCCAATCAGTGATTGGTTTTCAGGCTTATAATCCTTTTTTTTTTTTTTAGAAACAGAAAAGGACAAGGACTAGGCTAGTGGAGAAGAAGGATTCTTCTTCACCAGCCTTATTGCAGAATTATCCTGAAAGATTTTGACAAATTCCTCCTTTGAGAGTGGCTTATGATAGATCTTTAATTTGTGACCATTCACAATAAGAGGAGTTTGATGTTCATCAATGGTTTTGATTCTTACTACTCCATTGCTAAAGACTTTGTCGATATCATATGGCCCAAGCCAATGAGTCTGAAATTTACCTTTGAAATCTTTGAATTTGGAATCAAATAGCAATGCCCAGTCTCCTTCTTGAAACTTTTTCTCCTTGATGTATTTTTCATGCCACTTAGCTCTTTGATATTGATCTAGATCAGTTCTTAGGATTGCCTCTCATCTGATCTCATCTAGTTTATTCAACTGCTCCATTCTATGCTTTTGGGATTCTGATAGATCCATTCCCAATTGAACTGCCATCTTGAAGGTTTTAACTTGGAACTCAATGGGAAGCAGGACTTCTTTCCCATAAACAAGCTCATAGGGAGAATGTCCTTTTGTATTCCTCCATGTAGTTCTGTAGGCCCATAAGGCTTCGGGAAGCCTTTCTATCCAATCTCTTCTGTGTAGATGAAAAGTCTTGGTAATGATGCCTTTAATAACTTTGTTTGTAGATTCCACTTGACCATTTGCTTGCGGATGGTAAGGAGTAGATTTTCTATGCTTTACCTTGTATTCTTCCATCAGCTTCTCCACCAATTTGGATGTGAATTGACCTCCCTGATCTGTCACAATTTCTCTTGGAACACAAAAGCGAGTAAAAATATCCTCATAAATAAAAATAACAATTGAATGCTCAGTGGCATAAAATAATGCTTTCACTTCTACCCATTTAGTGGCATAATCAGTACAAACCAATATATACTTTCTTTGTTTAGATGGTGGGTTAATAGGTCTAATGAATTCTAAATCCCATTTTTCAAAGGGTTCGATGAGTACCTATGGCTGCAATGGCATTTCATTTGAGAGGGTAGGTTTCCCTACTCTTTGGCAGCTGTCACACCTTTTGACATATTGTTTTACATCTTTGAAGAGGGATGACCACTAATATCCTAAAGAAAGGATCTTATAGGCTGTCCTTCTATCAGCAAAGTGTCCACCGCATGGTTCATTATGACATGCTTTGAGGATATTAGGCATTTCATCTTCCCTAACACATCTTATCATCACAAGATCTGGCCCTGTTTTAAACAATTCATTAGAAATCCATGAATATTTTGAACTCTCCTGAATAATATTTCTTCTTTCACCAGGAAATAAATGTGGAGGTACTTTCCCTGTAACCAAATAGTTATCTATATTTTCATACCAAGGGGTATTAGTAGTTACTGCAAATAAATATTCATCAAGAAACTTTTCCTCTACAGGAGAATCTTCTCTAGTATTCTGAATCCTAGACAAGAAATCAGCTACTGTATTTTGTTTCCCTGGTCTATCTAACACATTAATATTGAATTCCTGTATAAGTAGGAGCCACCTTGTAACTCTGCCATCAGTAATGGATTCGTTAATTAGATATCTAATTGCATAATGATCAGTATGAATAAAAGTTTCATAGCCTATTATATAATGTCTGAACTTATTGATTGCATGAACAACAACTAAGAACTCTTTTTCAGTCACAGTATAGTTCAACTCAGTGGGAGTTAAATTTTTACTGGTATAGTAAATGGCATAAGGAACTAAATATTTTTGTTCCAACATATCCCCTAGAGCTGTATCTGAAGCATCTGTAGAAATATGGAAAGGAAGTTTCCAATTTGGTCCTCTCAAGATAGGTGCTTCAAATATTCTTGTTTTCAAAGTTTCAAGTGCTGATTGGTAATCAGGATCCCATTTGAATTCGCAGTCTTTTGTAAGCAATTTGAAGAGTGGAGATGCTATTTTCGTAAAGGTTTCTATAAATATTCTATAGTATCCAGTGAATCCCAGAAAACTTCTAACATCTTTTTGATAATTTGGAATAGGCAACTTGGAGATGACTTCAACTTTTTATCTATCAACTTTAATCCCATCCCTTGAAATATGATGTCCTAAAACAATACCTTCAGTAAACATCATAAAGCATTTTTCATGGCTTAATGAAAGGTTTCTTTCTTTACATATTATAAGGACTTTTTCCAAATTTTCTACTGCCTCTTCAAACGAATCACCATAAACTGTAAAATCATCCATATATACCTCTACACAGTCATGGATTAGATCAGAAAACATTTCTAGTACTGCTCTTTCGAATGTTGCAGGTGCATTGCATAATCCAAAAGGAAGCACTCGATAAGCAAAAGTTCCCCATGGACAGGTAAATGTGGTCTTATCTTGATCTTCAGGTACTAGCTTAATTTGATTATAACCACTAAAACCATCCATAAATGAAAAATACTTTTTGCCTCCTAATGTATCTAATACTTGATCGATAAAGGGCAAAGGAAAGTGATCCTTCAGAATTGCTTTATTCAATTCCCTGTAATCAATGCATACCCTCCATTTACCATTGTTTTTAGGTACTATAACCAAAGTTGAAACCCACCGGCTATCTGAAATTGGGTAAATGAAGTTTACATTGAGTAGTTTTTGGAGCTCTTCTTTCACTATCTCCCTAAGATTTGGATTCATCCTTCTCTGAGGTTGTTTGATTGGTCTATTGTTTTCCTCGATATAGATATTATTAATGCAAGTCTTAGGGTCAATACCTTTCATATCAGTATACTCCCATGCAAATGCAGTAGAATGTTTTTGCAAGATTTTGGTTAGTTCTTCTTGTTGTGATTTATCTAAATTTTTGTTAATATTCAATGTTTTACCTCAAAAAATCTCAATGGTAGAACTACCGAACTCTTCCATAGAGTAAAGAGACATTTGTCTTGATGATAAATACTCAATGTCAGAATCTAATTGAAATTGTGTGTGGTCATATTCTGAAGATGTTTCAAAATTTTC
>APFE030250923.1:2356-27666 GCA_000404065.3 Pinus taeda | reverse complement strand
ATACATGTTTCTACAACTTTTGCATCCAAGGGGCATTCCCTTAGAGCATTTTTCTTCCTAAATTTTGGACAAAAGATGGCCAAGGCATTAGCTTTTGTTTTCTGCTTGTTTTGTATTTTAAGGGTGTCAAGTTGTTCACTAAGGCTCCCTAGAATATCAGTTTTGAACTCATCAAGCATATTGCCAATCTCTACCCTACTTATTGATCCAGTTGCAAATTTGTTTGCTCTAATAAGAGAAGGATCTCTAGGCCCTTTTCCTGTTTTAGATTTTCCCCTCGAGAGATGGACACATAGTTCTGCTATGTCACGAAGTGGAAGTTGAGAAATGTCTCCCTTCCCCATCATGTTTAAAATATCTATCCATTCATCTCTAATGGCTTTCAATAGAAGGGCTTTCAAGGTTTCCTCATCTAAATTACTCATTTTTGCTCTCCTTAAGTTGTATTGAAATCTTTCAAGTAAATCCTCCAAGTTTTCATCTTCTTTTTGCATCATTTTGAATACCTCATCCTTATGACTGGTGGGCATACAATAGTCTAGGTATCTATCCAAAAATGTTTGTTTCATATCATTCCAAGTCCTAATAGATTGGGTGACTAATCCCATGAACCATTTCAAAGCAACTCCTTCCAATGTTGAAGGAAACAGTTTGAGTTTTTGAGAGTCTTCCATGTAGTCATAGGTTTGGCACAAGACTTCAAACTCAAATAGAAATGTTTCAGGATCCTCACTTCACAACCCATAAACGTTTGGGAGGACAGATGGTGAAATGTTATTCATTGTTGTATGATTTTCCTCATCAGCTATAGGGAACCCAAATGAGTTATCTCCTTCCCTATTTCCTCCATTGTTACCTCTGCCTCCACCATTGTTTCCTCCATCATTTCCTCTTCCTCTACCTCTACCCCCTCCTCCAAATCCATCTACTACTTTCTCCATCATGATAGTTTCCTCAAAGTCTTCTGGTTCTTCTATCAAGGGTGGATGAGAGAGAGTTTCTCCCTTTTCCTCTTCTTCAGGTGATTCTACTTCTTTGATTACAATATGTTCCCCTGTAGAAGTGAAGAAAGGTTCTTCTTCTAGATCCGATTTAGTAGATAGTGTGGGAGAATCCCCTAATTCAGCTATTTCTCCTTGAATTCTAGGAATCCTAAGGCTGGGAGTAGATGGGGGTGAATTTTGTCTATGCCTTGAAGTAGCTGGAGTTGTGAAAATCGAACTCTTGGCCCTAGCTATAAACCTCCCCTAGAATCTCTTGCTCTATGCATGTCATTTTTTATTTTTTTTATTTTTCTTTCAAGTTGGGCTAATAATTCTCTTTCCGTTCTTCCAGATCACACTAGGTGCAAGAAGAGAGCATAATCAAGAAATTATTGAACTGATAATTCTCTTTTCTGATCCTCCAGATCACACTAGGTGCAAGAGGAGAGCATACTTCAAGAAGTTATCAATTTTTCCCCTTTTTTTATGTAAGAGATCAGCTACCTAGTTACACTTCCTTGGCAATGGCACCAAAATGTTTAGTGAATTAGTATGTCCTAAATTGCTACATTAATTATCAATACGGGAGTTGTAAACTGATGAAGTGTGGCGCACTATATGTGCAAGAGAACCTTCCAGAACTTAACACTTTAGAAGGTCTTAAAACACACTAGTAATGAAATTAGTACTTGAACAAAATGGAAATGTGTTGCTATTCAAATCAAACAAATAATGAACTATTGATCATAAACTCACTAGCTCTGCTGCTTATCTAAATACAGAAAAATAAGTTAAGCTATTTCACTCAAACAAATCAAAAGCTGCAAACTAATAAAAGTAAAATCGATTCACTTCATTTATAGTCTGATAGCTCGCCAAGTAGTCTTTTCGGGGTTAAGCTATGGCTTTAGGAGATAACGTCAATAACATGAGGAATTGATATCTAATTTCAAAAAAAAATAAAACTAAAATCAAATCACATCATTCATAGTCCGATAGCTCGCCAAGTAGTATTTTTTGGGTTAAGCTATGGCTTTAGGAGATAACATCAATGATATGAGGAATTTGATATCTAACTGCAGAAAAATAAAACTAAAACCAAATCACATCATTCATAGTCTGATAGCTCGCCGAGTAGTCTTTTCGGGGTTAAGTTATGGCTTTAGGAGATAACGTCAATTATATGAGCAATTTGATATCTAAACTAACTAATAAAGCAAGTGAATAAGACTGAAATCAAAGCATGACTGAAAGTGAAAAGCTAAGAAAAGCAAAGTCAGCAGAGAGGCTAATCTCATGTCACTAGTTATTGCAAAAATTGTATGAAAATGCCCGGGCCTAGTCTATCCTGAAACACACACACACACTGATCAATGTTAGCAAAAATATACAAAGCTTGAAAAGTCATGTATAGGAGTGAAACATTAACATCATAACTACTTATGAAATATACACAGGTGAACATCTATGAAATATGTGCAATGGAAATAAGGAAATAATACATAAAAACTTTAAAGAAATAAAGAATGAAACCTTGGCTAGTAGGGGCCCTCTGCTTGGCCTTGGTCAACACGTTGTCAAATCAAGATTATTCTCACGTAGTTATATAGAAACAAAGTCTTCTTATATTTCAAAATAGAGGAAGAATCCTCTCGTTACCACAGCAGGACTAGTGTCACGGTGCAGTAAACATAACAACAAAATTACATCAATAAAAGACTAGTTCTATGCGTGTGCAAACACGTTATTTATAAGGGAAATTACATAATTGTTTTCTTATGAAACACCTTCAATTAGAGGACACGTTAAAATACAGCATCCGTGAGTTTAGCATGATGGTTGCCGAGATCATTCAATCTATCAAAATATGGCTATTGGATTTGCATTGTGGAGGCAGTCTACAACTGTCAAAATGAACCTAGGAATCTAGGAACGATCTCGGACCCTTCACGTGTTGGAAAACAAAGACCTGTTTCCATAAGACTCCTTCGTTTGACCATCGTTCGACCACGGCTTTCCTTTATGAATCCGACTAGCCCAATAGGACCTGATCCATGTCCAAGTCATTCTAAAACTTCCCACATGCCTCATTTTGCTTGATGACACTTGCAACCTAGAGATCAACAAAAACAGCTGCGGAAAGTTGAATCAGCTGCGAAAAGTGGCTGCATTCCACAGCTAATGAGCAAAATCTAAGTCAAACATAAAACACAAAAACATAGTTAGAAAACCACTTAAATGCTCTTTTAGAATCAATATGTAATGATATTTGATAGCTTAGGAGGTACTAGTGAGGGGAAAAAGTCTAGGAAAGTGTGTAGGAGAGATGTAATTTCAGGGCTCAATAGTTACTAGGTGTGGAGAGGGTGGGATTACTTAATCTAAGGTGGATACCTCACTATCACCGCGTGGCCATCACCATCTTTGTTATCCGGCAGTTACTATGTCTGGTACATGATGGGTATCTCTGGTTGGAGGAGACAATCCCTATCACAGTTGATTTGGTACACCAAATTACCCACTTGCCTGTAAAAGGGAATGAACCCACAAACATAGCTAAAACAAGTAGTGATGTGGGTCTCACCGAAACAATGAAGGCCAAATATAAGTTGGAGAAGCAGAAGCGGGGATATGCAATAGCAAGCATTAAAAATAGAGGGGTGCGTATTGCGATCCACTCACTAGCCAGTAAACTAATGAGGAAATGTTGTGCAGATGAGGTGCCAGCTCCTATCATTGCGCTTGCAGAAAAATGCACAAATGTGGTTCAGTTCAGCTGGGCGCAGTTCTTATGTGACGAATTTTTGACAAATTGTCGGGAAGCACAGGACAAAGGTAAGACATTTTATTATGCATGGTTGCTACTATCAATCCTTCTAGTTGCAGGAGAACTGCCACATGGTAGCAAGTTTCCTAGCATTGAAGATAGCCTACCAGAAGTAGTGTGGTATACTTCGCTCTAGGCTACAAAGGGTGCAGCGAGGTTTTCTAACATCAAGGTGTTTTGGACCTTCATGGAGGGGAGTATCTGGACACGGATCACTCGCAGGCCACGAATGTCTCCAACAATATACAACAATTTGTAAAGCATGATCGAGTTCAAAGCGGACATGCATAACTTATATCTCTGGGTGCGGAAGGATCCAAAGCGAGCATGGGTCATGCTTCCATTCATTGCAACAGACGATGCGATTTACGAGGTACTAGCAACATGGCCTCCAGAGTGGAATGCCCTAGAAAAGTTTGTATTATAAAAAATGGCAGTGCAACAGCGAAAACAGGAACTCCAGTAACGACTCAATCAATTGGTAGAAAAGACCTGCCAAGGACAATAGGTAGCTTCGCAGAAGGAGGCAACCACGGAAGTGATAGCTGAAGGCATCTCAAAATAGGACATGCCATAGGAACAAAATATATAGGAACGCATGGACCATATTAGAGAATCACCCCAGGTCAAGCGACTGCGTAGCAAGGAATCACTACACACACACGAGAATTCAAAGACAGCAAAAGCATTGGAAAAAGAGTTTATTGACAATAACAAACCAGTGAGTAATGTCCCTACCGAGGCATGGATGGACCTGATCACAGAGCAGACAACTATGTTGGGGGAGATCTGAGCGTAGCTGCAGGTGTTATAGCTGCGACCCTCGGGTGGGGTGACCCTACAATTAATAGAGGACACAGTCGTAGCTAACCAGATGGTGTACACCAATACAATGAACACATTAGCACTGCCAGCAGGCGCTCTCTTAGCAGAAGTAGAGGGGGACGTGCGAAGTTGGGGGTTGAATCTGGTCACTCTTCCTAGATAAACCTTGTACCAACTGCAGAATGGGATAACCACTGAGCTTCGAGTGAGGGAAGGCCATGCCCTATAAATATTGATGGAGCACAAGGCAAATCTGGAGAAAGTTAGTCTCCAACAAGATGACTTAATCACACGCAACTAGGAAATGGAACAGGTCGTGATGGAAGCTTGTAGCAAGGTACCAGAGTTAGCTTTCCCAGCCGAACTTCTAACAACTGAAAAGGTTCATTGCATGGCCACAGGATTCTAGACGGCCCAAGAGGTAGCCGCGAAGACTCAATGGGAGTTAAATCTCCAAATTGCAGAGCTAAGGCTAAAGGCGCAGCTGACCACACTGCTAGAAATTCAGGAGCAGCGCCGAAGTTAAATTCAAGCAGGACTAGAGATGATAAAGAACACTGTCCAAGATTGCTCAGAACTTTTAGATCAATCCCTCCTTATGCTCACCTCCCTCTAGGAAGACCCAACCATACAAAAAGTCGAAACTGAAGTGTGGGAGTTGCAGCAGGCTTATGACACCACCCAAGGGGCTACGCAGACGATTGCTATCATGTAGAGGTTGGCTAAAATGAAGGAGGCCCAAGCTCTCAAGGCACAAGTTGACGCTGCACGACAAAGGAGGCAGTGCTTAAAGAACTCATCTAGCCTTAGCTGGATGAAGCATTTGTGGTCTCCACGACCATCGAAGGAAAGCTAGCACACATGCAGACATTAGGTGATCTTGGATAGGTAGCTGCAAGTGATACGGATGCATCAGTGGCTCGCGTGGAATAGGTATAGAGGATAGCAGCAAAGTTTTTTGCAAGCACAAGTGACCCACAGAAATTTCTGACCGACATCCACGCAAAGATTACTGCACCTGCCGAGTGACTCGGGATGAGTCACGATGATTGTGTTAGGGGACTGTTGGGTAGTAGAGGCCCCGCATAATGGTTTTGGAGCTTAAATCCCAAAATTTTGGGTAAAGCTATGGTAAAGGCTCCACAAAATGCACAGAGTGTGAATTGCAATGAGCCAAGTCAAAGGGTTTTCTGCCCAAGGATAATGTAAAATAATTCTGTCCGCTAGGCTCTAAAGTTAGGAGTCAGTTTTTTGGTATGTACTTTTGGATCTGGAATGTAATGGGTTTTTGAATAAAGAAGTCTTAAAGTGTGTGTAATTCTGAGTCGAGGGTGTTGGTGGGTAGATAGAGGCTCTGCAACTGTGTGCATAGAGGCCTAGTAGAGTCCACAACTGTGTGTGCGGACCCATGCAGTTGAGTGTGCAGGGTAGATCTAGTTGTATTGGTGAAAGAAGTGAATAAAGATAAGTTGGTTCTGAAATGCTATGGTGAATCTCAATTATTGCAAATCTAGTTAATTTATGGTTGATATATATGTTTGATATGTGCGCTCATGCTTATATATTCAGTTTATGCAAATCTGTATCTTTTCTGGGTGCGCGAATTGGTTATCTCTAGTAAATGTTTTCTTAAAGACCATAAAACCATAGATCTGATCTGTAACAAACTCAGTAATAATAAATATTAATGAATTTCCTTGTTCTGGATCTATGCGGAAGTAGGGTGGTGTGAGGCCACAGAATGGTGCGCGAACCTTCCAGACCACATGAAGACATCCCAAGGGTTTGGAAACCTGGTTCTAGCACCCTCCCCTAATACCTCGAGTGAGACCTCAGTCTGCGCTCCGCGAGCTATTGCCAAAAGGGCCGGTAGTTACGGGGTTTTTTTGGCTAAATAACTCTTCTAAACCTGGGTCAATCCATATAAGCCAACACCAATGTTATGTTTTTGGAGAAATATGAAACATACAGGTGCTACAAGAGGTTTTCTGCACTTCTAGAGTGACCTTGGGAAAATCAATGTTTCCCCTATATGGAGGGTCATAATGACTTGATGGATGCATAAAGTGATAAGTAGACAGAATGATATTTTCAATGAGTTATCTTGAGCTCAATTTGGAGTTGAGTAAGACCTCCAAAAGTTTCCTTCAAGAGCACACTTCATTTTTGCACCCTCATTCTGCACTTTTTGACCAGTCTTGGGAGAATTCATTTTGGAGGGGCTATAATTGATCATTTTCAGTGTGTGATAGGTCCATTATGTAGCCAATAGAGATATATTTCCAATGAACTATGATGGACAGACTTCAGGAAGGCACTCAAAATTCAATTTTAAGTTGGTGCAGCACACTTCCTTCTGTCGCTACACACTTGCCCAAAAATCAGTAACATGGTCAAATGCACAACACCCTACGCATTGTGCACTTTTTTGGGGACATTTTTGAAGAAATGGAGACCACCATTGGATGCATAAGGACAAATATATCTAATAATACCATGTTTCCAGCCTTAGTTTGCAAAACTAGGAGGTGAAAAGGGAAAAAAAATAGCAAACAATCATGTTTCTGCCTCATTTTTTACCTAGGGGTTGTGCACTTGACCAGTCTTGGGAGAATGAAGTTTTGGAGGGTCAAATCATGTCCATTTTGGGAAATAAAGGTGGGTTTGGAAATTATACAAGACAAGCTTTCCAATGAGCTATATTGGGCTCAATTTGGACACCGGGAAGGCAGTCAAAATTGGCCTGCAAGATGGATGGCGCACATGACACTGTGAGGGCGAACTTGACAAAAAGATGGCGCACTTGATAACTTGCCTGATTTTTCACTGTTCTTCTCTAGATTTGATTTTCATCTATGGAAATAACCTTTTTAATGACTTGATTGATATGGTAAATGTAATTATGGTCTTTTACTATTACCTAGGGGTAAATACATTAGGTTAATAGTCTTCATCAAGTCAAATGAATCAGTTTCAATGTACTTAGGGATGAGTCACTTTGACCACCCTACACTCTAGCTATCAATTCAGATTTTGGTGGAACTGCTCCTCCTCTCATGGATTCGACCCCTGATGTTCGGAGGAGTTTTTTTTGATGTCTATATCTTCCCTTTCTTCACTCTTTTCAGAGGTTGGACTCAATTGGATGTTGTACTAGTGATCAGAGACACTATTGTATCAGCTTTTGGCCAGTTTTAATAGATGAGTTGCAGCTATTTATTTGGGATACCTGGGGTATGGAAGTTTAGCATTGTTTCTTATTTTTTATCATTTGTATGAATTTTTTGTAAGCTCATAAACCATTTCATGTTTTTTATATGGTAATTTTCAAGTTGATAGGCAAAATACATGTTTGCTCATGCTCTGTTTTGGGAAAGTTATCATAATTTGTCCATTTCTCTTCAATTTAGGAAGAATACATCTCATATTCTCTTCCTAACTCCTCACAAGTCTTAAAACATATCATCGAATCACCTTTTAAGTGCTAAGCCTCCTGCCTACCTTGCCCCTTTGAATGTATACAATCATATCTATTTTTCCCTGACCAAGCCTCTTTGACCTAATATCCTCATCCATCAATAATCCCACCAAATCAAATCAAACAACCCTATGCACTTTATACCTAGCCTAAAACCCTAATCCATCCAGCCCTCTTAGTTGTGACTCTCTAGAGAGAGCCCTCTCCAGCCTGGTAGGGCTAGATACTAAGTCAAAATATTGGTTCGTGGTTACCTTAGCTAGACTCTTCCTTAGCCTTGGAGATCCAGAGGAGTGATGACACTGCCAAGAGGAAAAATTTCAAGGCTTTACAAGTTGGCTACTACTCGACCACTCTCCACTAAGATGCAAGAAAATACACCATTTGATGTGATCAATGCCAAAGGATGGGGAAACCTACCCCAAGGAATGAAATTCCCTTACAACCTCAGGTGGATTTGGAACCATTTGACAAGTGGGGCATGGATTTCATTGGGCCAATTGATCCACCATCATGGCAGAAAAAGTACATCATTGTGTGCACTGGTTTTTAGAGAAAGTGGGTTGAGACAAAAGCTATTAAGGTAGAAACAGAGGAGAAAGTGGTTGTGTTCTTAAGGAAGAATGTGTTATACAAATTTGGGTACCCCAAAGAGATAGTCACCAATCAAGGATCTCAATTCAAATCACATCGATCGAGAATCTGTTAAGGCAACATCATATCAAGCACAAAAAATCTATTACATATCATCCTTAGGCCAATGGACAAGTAGGGGTCACAAACAGGGCATTAGAAGGCATCCTCATCAAGGTTGTGAGTAGAAGAAGAAAGGATTGGGCAGAAAGATTAGTGGAGGCCACTTTGGCCTATAAGACAACTTGGAAAATAACTATTGGTTTTACCCCTTATGATTTGGTCTATGGAAGAGAAGGCTCTGCACTATATTTAGTTTCAGTACAATACTTTGATAATGGTAGCCCAATTGGATTTAGATGTCACCAAAGCACCAGGAGAGGCTGCTCCAATTAAATGGCTTGGATGAATTCAGAATATAGGACCTCCTACACACCGAAGTTATCCAATTGTAGAGGAAGGTCTGGCATGATAGGAATATCAAGGACAAAGTCTTTCAATAATGGGATTGGGCATTGCTATATGACTCTAGGTTTAGGGAATTCAAAGGAAAAATGATGACAAGATGGTTAGGCCCATACCTGATAGAGAAATTCCATCACAATGGAGTTGTTCAAATTAGGACAATTTATGAGGAAGGGATTCTCTTGATTGTCAGTGGCTACATATTGAAGGCATAAAGAAAGCCTATGTCCAAGGAAGAATTCATCAGCACCCTCAACAGCTAGGTGAATGTGGTTGGAAGTGTCATAGCTTCCAAGTCACAACATTCCTAGATATTGTTTTTGTTTGTGAAAAAATAAATAAAAAATAAAAGGCCTAGATGAAAACCTTTATGAGACATCTAAGGCCAACTCTTGGCTTGAAAACCTCCCTGAGGTAGCTCAGGCAGCCCAGGAGTAAAAATAAAAAATTAAAAGAAAAAATAAAAGGTCTTTGGGTGAAAACCTCCCTTGAGGTGCTCAGGGAAGGCATACAGGTTAAATACTCTCCTGAGGCAGCATGTGTGTCCCTAAAAAAAAGAGAAAGAAGAAAAAATAGAAAAAACAAAGGGAAATTTCATGACAGGGAGCCATAACGCATCTGTTAATAATTTTTGTCATTTTGCAAGTTTTGAGGACAGTGGTGAATTTCAGGGCTATAGGGCCAACATCCTCAAGTCTCCATCCACTTATCCCTCCATCCACACCATATCCTCCATGCAACCCATTTCCTCACTACTCTCCACCATCCTAGTGGCTTAAAAATCCAATTTCAGGCCCTCTCTGGATTTTTATAGGAAGACTGTAATTTCTACAGGAAGATTCTGTAGCACTACAAGAAGGGAATCCAAATGATAAAATCACCAAGCATTACCCTACCAAAGTTAAATGAGGTTCTCCCACCTTGATCCACCACTCATCCATCCTGCGTACATCCTTGGTCACAAATAAATCAATATATTTCAAAACTAACCCTGAACTATGTGTTGGAAATAATACTGAGAGGGGGGTGAATCCGTATTAGCAATTTAACATTTTCTTTTTCCATAAACAAATTGTTATACGCAACTTCTGATAATTAAACCTGCGTATATACAAAACTGTGTTTAGAGAAAACCTTGTATATCTTGTAGACTTCTAATTTAGTTAGTTGATCTTAATCTGTGTATCAGGACCATAAAACAGTAATCAAGTGCAGTAAACAGTACAGACAATCACACACATGAACACAAGATATAAGGTGGAAACCCAATGTGGGTGAAAATCATCTGCTGCAATTCGTCTCTATCTTATTTTAATAAGAAACTTCTTTTACAATATTTTTGTACTAGTGCAGTCTTATACCAGTATGCAGGCTTCTACCTGCAGAAGGCTACATCCTTCTCTTGTTCTCCAGCTTCTCTTGGAAGGGAGCTACAACCCCCTTAGCTCTTGTACTAGCTGATGTACTAGTACGTAGGTACTGACCTACAGAAGGCTACAACATTCTCTTTTCTTCTAGGGACCACGTTTCATAAATTTTCATACTGGATCCATCAATAACATTGATCAAACATCAAATGTATCTGCATTGACCAATCTCCTTTTCACCAAACAAAATTGAATCAAACAATCACTTCTCTGAATGTTGTAACCAGAATATAGTAACAGTAAACAGAAACCAATCTTGAACCCAGAACACTGCAGCAATAAAAAGAAGTAGCTAAAACTTATTTTATGAGACGTATGCTACTTCAATATGTGGAACCTATGTGCATACGATGTTGTATTAAGGCTAACCTACATATACGTCATTTTGAATTACCGAACTAGCGTGTATATGCGCCTTTGCTATGCTGAACCTACATACAGATCTATAAAAGATAATCTACCCTTTTCAGTTATTCAGACATTAGTTATACCCATATCATCAGATTTATAGATCAAGTCATGCGCCAAATATAACAGACCAAAATCACACGAACATACTTCTCTTCAAGCCTTAAGATCTTGACCTATTAATAGAACTTATCCTTTTCCTTACACTTAGGTTCCTCCTTGATTTAGATCCAGCTATGCACCATAACCCAATGATCAATATTCTATATCTTGCTCTTCATAAGATATTCAATCCTTGAGTGTGTCTTTGCCTAATGATCTCCTTCCCCTTTTATAGTCTTAGGCCTTACTCAATACCATGGTCCAAAACCATATAGAATCAATACTTTAGACCCAATACCTGGGTTCAACACTTTGGACGAGATACCATGGTCCAAAACCATATGTCCAAATACCAAGGACTAAATACCATGGAATAAAAATAATTTTTCCCACATGTACGCTATTTTCCTTGCATAAAAGTGCGTGCATACGTATATCCATCTTTTGAACGGCTATCCCACGTGTATACGCGACTTGGTATCTCTTTTTCCTTCATTCTGAGAACCTGAACTATGATCTGTCATCTGAGTAAGTTTCCCCCAAGGACAACACCTGTGTCATAGTGCCAAACTTGTGTCATAATGCCAACAATCTCCCCCTTTGGACTTGATGGCAACCCCTAGTAACTCAAATTCATTCTCCCCCTTTGTCATCAAGGGCAAAGGGTTATGCTCCCCCCTGAGTACATGCTGAAATATCTACTCTGTTGTGTTGTCCATGCTCCTCCTGTCTATAGGTAAGGTCTGCAAAAAGATGTTCTACAAGAAAGAACATGACTCTATACATCATAAATGACCTTCCTATTACCAAAGACTCATACATACATCCATCTCCCAACCAAGTGGGGATACACCAAAAGTTTACACATGATAAAACAAGAACATTACATCATCCATCCCAGGCATAATGGGGAAACCAAAAATAGGCCGTTACATGACCTTGATAATAGGAGAAATACATGACATAGCGATTAATATCTAAGACAAGACTATGATAGTCATCAACAACTAACATCAGCAGCATCTGTCAGTCATCATCCAGACCGGCAACCATGGTCTCCCTTTGCAACTGTTCCACCAAGATCTTCTAAGATAATGACAACAATGCATTATTAGAAGTATATTCTCCCCCTGAACATGTGCCAGATGGTCTCTGTCAGACCCATATCAGACTCTTTTCATCCTGAGTCTGGCCCAATATTTGTCTTCAAACCAACATATACGCGACTGTATCCACAAAAACTAGCACATGTACGTGAATACGCTTCATGAAACCCGCGTACAACCACTGTTCTCTGAAACAGATAAGTTTCAACAGCAAGATGATGCATCAACTACTCCCAACTTCTATCTGAGGTATTCAAATGTCTCCCTGGGCAGTGGTTTGATGAATATATCAGGAACCTATTCCTTGGAGGGAACATACTCCAATTTGACCTTTTGTTCAAGCACTTTTTCCTGGAGAAAATGATACTTGATAAGTATGTGCTTGGTCTTTGCATGCATGAATGGATTCTTTGAAATACTGATTGCACTTGTATTATCACATAAAATGGAGATAGGTGGAGTACAAGTGATTTGAATGTCTTGCAAAGTATGCATCATCCAAAGGAGTTGTGTGCAGCAAGATGCAACAGCCACATATTCTGCTTCAGCTATAGATAATGCAATTGAGTTTTGTTTCTTGTTGAACCAAGATACTAATCTGGAACCCATAAAGAATGCACCACCACTAGTGATTTTTCTGTCATCCACACTTCCTACCCAATCTGCATATATATATGCATGAAGTGGGAGATCTGTATCTCTAGGATACCATAAGCCATAGTTTTGTGTTCCTTGAAGATATTGAAAATCCTTTTAATCGCCTGAAGCTGTGCTTCTTTTGGATTCTCCTGGAATCTTCCAACTATTCCCATTGCATGCATGATGTCTGGTCAAGTACCTATTAGATAGAGAAAACTTCCAATCATGGATCTATAAGTTGGTCGATGTACTACTGTTGATTCATCATTTGCGCTGAGGCTGCATCCTGTTACCATAGGGTTACATACTAGTTTCGAATCTTCCATGCCATATTTCTTCAAGATCTGCTTGAGGTGCTTGGTTTTTGATAGAATGATACCGTCTTTGTTTTGTTGGACTTATAAACCAAGAAAATATGTGAGCTCAACAAGGAGGGACATTTCAAATTCTTTCTACATCACCAAGGAAAAATTTTTACTCATGGCTTCTTCATTGCTACCAAATATGATATCATCAACATACACAACAAGTATTAGCAATTTATCATTGTCAATTTTTATATATAGATTGCTATCTGCTGATCCCTTTGAAAAACCTTGTTGATGAAGGTATTTGTCCAGATCATAATACCAAGCCCTTAGAGCCTGTTTAAGACCATAAAGAGCCTTTCTGAGTCTGCATACAATCTTTGGATCATTTCCAAGGATGAATCCATCTTGTTGCTCAATATACACTTCTTCTTCTAAGTCTCCATTTAGAAAGGTGGAATTCACATCCATTTGATATACTTTGAACTTCTGAAATCTAGAAGGAGCAAGGAACATTCTTATGGCTTCAAGTCTAGCCACCGGTGCAAAAGTTTACCTTCTTGTTGGGCATACCCTTTACAAACAAGTTTGGCCTTGTTTCTAATAACATCTCCATTTTCATTCAGCTTGTTTTTGAATATCCATTTGGTTCCTGGAACCAATTCCCAAGTGTTATTCTTTTCAATCTGCTCAAGTTCTTCATTCATGGCCTTGACCCAGCATTCATCTTTGCATGCTTCACTCACATTTCGTGGTTCGACAGAGGAGAGCAATGCTAGATAGCTTGAAGCTTCTGTAATAGTTCTTCTTGTTTGAACACCTACCTCTTTCTGCCCCAAAATTTGAGTCTTTGGATGATTCTTCTGTACGTACCTGGAAGGAGTCTTTTCTTCTACCCTTATCCATTCGTCTGGGGCCTCATAGGTTTCTTCTTCATCATTCGTCTGATTTGAAGTTGAAGGATAGTCCTCTCCATCTTCAAATCTTCAGTTTTTATCTGTTTTGAATTGTCTCCTGCTTCATCAACCACCACATCAATACTTCCAAAAAAAATTCCAAGTCTTTTATTGTAACACTTATATCCATTACTTCGGGAAGAGTAACCAAGGAGAATGCCTTCATCTGCTCTAGCTTCAAACTTGCCAAGGTTTTCATCAGTCCTTTTGATGTAACATTTGCTTCCAAAAACTTTGAAGTATTTTACCATAGGAGTCTTACCATACCAAATTTCATGAGGAGTTTGAGTGTTGTTTACCTAGACGTTTGTTTTGTTGAGAATAGTAACAGCAGCAAATGCAACTTCACGCTATAAGGTTGCAGGAATTCCAGACTCATCAAGCATAGCACGAGCCTTTTTTTGAACCGTTATGTTCATCCTTTCCACTACTCCATTGTGCTGAGGAGTCCTTGCAGTAGAGAATTCCCTTCTTATTCCATGTTCTTCACAAAAGTCAAAAAATTCATCCGAGGTAAATTCCCCTCCTCGATCAGACCTGAGTCATTTGATTCTGCGATCTGATTTATTTTCAACCAAGGCTTTGAAAGATTTGAACTTTTCGAAAGCTTCATCTTTATGCTTCCGAAGTCCTATCCAACACATCCTGGAAAAGTCATCAATGAAAAATATAAAGTATTCTTCTCGACGAGGTGACTTTTTCCTTGATGGACCACATAGATTAGTATGGACAAGTTCAAGTGGCTTATTAGCTGATCCTTCCTTCTCAGGGAAATGTGCTCTGGTTTGCTTACCAAAATGACATGATTTTCATATTGTATTGTCTATAATTTTGATGTCAGGAAGATCACGAACAACCTGATATTTGCATGCTTTCCTTATTTGAGGGAAGCTTAGATGCCCCAATCTTCTGTGCCATAGCCAGTGTTCATCATTCTTGCTTAGATAGCATTATTTTTGTCCTCCCTTGAGTATGTATAAATTATTTGGAGTTCTTATGCCTTTGATCACTTTTTCTCCTATATCAAGCTCACAAACAATACATCCATTTGATCGAAATATTACCTCATTTCCTTGATCACACATTTGACTAACACGCAATATATTATGCTTTAATCCATCAACGTACATAACATTTCTAGCTTTGACCTTTTCTTTCAAAAGAACATAACCTTTTCCTTTTATGAGTGCAGGGGTGTCATTTCCAAATGAGACATTACTTTCCTTTTCTAAGGTACTATATGACTGGAGTTTTTCTTTATCACCTGTCATATGTTTCGAACATCCACTATCGATGTACCACTGATTTTCTTGTCCTTCCACATACAAGGCTATACCACATCTTTCTGGTTGCGGTTCTTTCTTTCTCCATGTTTTGGGACCCAATGAAGGTTGATCCTTTTGAGATGTTTGCCAAAACTTATTCCTGCATTCAGAATCTTCATGACCGAAGTTGTTACAAATAGAGCATTCTATTTCATTTTCAAGAGTAGAAAAGTTATTGTAGGTCCTCTTCATGATCCTAGTCACACTCCTTTGATTTCGTGCTTCTTGAGTCATGATGGTCTGTAGGCAACACATTGAGAAACTTTGTGTCCAAAGTTATGACATGAAAAACATTGGCCATTAAATAAATTCCTTCAATTATCAAATCTACTGTCCGAGTGATTGTAGTTTCCATTGACATTCATTCTTGAGGCAATTTGAGAATGATTTACCTATGGTTGGTTGTAGCTTTTATTTATCCTTGAAGTAGATTGACCCCGATTTACTTGATGATCTATGTTCATCCTTGAAGTAGATTGACCCTGATTTACCCAGTGATCTGCTTTATGCCTTTGCTGACGATTGTCAACCTGTTCACTTCTCCTTGTTGCATCAAGATAACTTTTGGAGGTGGATGGCTTCTGTGCTTGAGATGCTTCTTCAGTATATCCAAGACCTGTCTTGATTAGAGGAGAATGCTGCACTTTGATAATCTCATCTAAAGTTTTAGATCCTTTAGCAAATCTAAGATTAAGAGCTTTTGTTTTCTCAATATATTTTCTAAGTCCCACAATTTCACATTCTAACTTTTCATTGTGTTTTTCCCTTTCAGCAACTTGGAATGTCAGAGTATCTATGATCATATTCTTTTCTTCTAAACGGATTTTAAGTTTAGAAATTTCTTCATAGAGATCATCTTCATCTATAGTAGTCAAGAAATCATCATCTTCAAACGCCATCAAGAGTCTATAATCATTACCATGTTCATCTTCATCACTATTTGAAAGTCCATCACTGTCTTCATGTGTATAATAACTCTTCTTACTTACGTTTTGTTTTCTATTCCATTTAACTGGTTCCTTACCTTTATCAAGCTTATATTTATGAGGACATTTGGCTGCATAGTGACCAACTCTTCCACAAGCAAAGCATTTGAAAGGTAGCTTACCTCTAAATCTTCTAGAACCCCGTTGAAGGATCTTGACAAAGTTTGGTTCTTCCTCTCCTTCTGATGTATGCCCTAACTCATTGTATTCTCCTTTTCTTGAAGCTTTGAATGTGGTTTCTCTCCTGTTTGATGGTCCCCTTTTTCTCATTTCAAAAGCAGTTAGGATTTCGTGCAGCTGTGACATAGTAATACTATGAAGATTCTACTTTCCTTCTATGGCAGAAACTTTTGATTCAAACTTAGAAGACAAGGATCTTAGAACCTTTTCAACTAAAGTGACTTCATTTATCTCTTCACCCAAATTTTTCATGTGATTAACAATCTTATCTATGCGTAAGAAATAATTAGCCACACTTTCATCATTATGCATTCTGAGAGTTTCATATTGAATTCTGAGAGCTTGTAGTTTTGCACATTTTACCTAATCGTCACCTTCATAGCTTAGAATGCTCTTGTACCATATTTCTTTGGCAGTTTTGAGCTACATAACCTTGACGAATTCTGATTGAGATAGACTCCCCAATAGAGTATTGACAGCCTTTGCATTTGTTTCATACTGCCTTTTATGAGCCGTATATGTAGGAGTTGCTAATGGAAATGTGTATCCTCCTTCCATGATATCCCAAACTTATATACCAAGAGATTGAAGATAAGTTGTGGTTCTTACCTTCCAATAGATGAAGTTTCTCCCATCAAAGATTGGTGGCCTGATGGATGCCTCCTTTTTGTAGTTGCTCATGATGATAGATCTTCCTTCAAGCGATCAAGCTTCTTCAGAAGGACCTGCTCTGATACCAATTGTTGGAAATAATACTGAGAGGGGGGGGGTGAATTAGTATTAGCAATTTAACAAAAAAAATATTTCCATAAACAAATTGTTATACGTAACTTCTGATAATTAAACATGCGTATATACACAACTGTGTTTAGAGAAGACCGCATATATCTTGTAGACTTCTAATTTAGTTAGCTAATCTTAATTTGTGTATCAGGACCATAAAACAGTAATCAAGTGCAGTAAACAGTACAGACAATCACACACATCAAAGATATAAGGTGGAAACCCAATGTGGGTGAAAACCACCTGCTGCAATTCATCTCTATCTTCTTTTAATAAGAAACTTCTTTTACAATATTTCTGTACTGGTGCAGTCTTATACTAGTATGCAGGCTTCTACTTGCAGAAGTCTACAACCTTCTCTCGTTCTCCAGATTCTCCTGGAAGGGAGCTACAACCCCCTTAGCTCTTGTACTAGTTGATGTACTAGTATGTAGGTGTTGACCTACATAAGGCTACAACCTTCTCTTTTCTTCCAGGGACCACGTTTCATAAATTTTCATACTGGATCCATCAATAACATTAATCAAACATCAAATGTATCTACATCAACCAATCTCCTTTTCACCAAACAAAACTGAATCAAACAATCACTTCTCTGAATGTTGTAACCAGAATATAGTAATAGTAACCAGAAACCAATCCTGAACCCAGAACACTGCAGCAATAGAAAGAAGTAGCTAAAACATATTTTATGAGATGTACGCTACTTCAATATGTGGAACCTGTGTGCATACATTGTTCTATTAAGGCTAACCTTCGTATACACTATTCTGAATTACCGAACCAGCGTGTATACACGCCTTTGCTATGTTGAACCTGCATACAAATCTATAAAAGATAATCTACCCTTTTCAGTTATTTAGACATTAGTTATACCCAGATCATCATATTTATAGATCAAGTCATGTGCCAAATATAACAGATCAAAATCACACAAAGATACTTCTCTTCAAGCCTTAAGATCTTGACCCATCAATAGAACTTATCCTTTTCCTTACGCTAAGGTTCCTCCTTGATTCAGATCCAGCTATGCACCATAACCAATGACCAGTATTCTAGATCGTTCTCTTCATAAGATATTCAATCCTTGAGTGTGTCTTTGCCTAATGATCTCCTTCCCCTTTTATAGTCTTAGGCCTTACTCAACACCATGGTCCAAAACCATATAGAATCAATACCTTGGACCCAATACCTGGGTTCAACACTTCGGACGAGATACCATGGTCCAATACCATAGGTCCAAATACCAAGGACTAAATACCATAGACTAAAAATAAGTTTTCCCACATGTACGATCTTTTCCTTGCATGAAAGTGTGTGCATATGTATACGCATCTTTTGAACGGCTATCCCACGTGTATAAGTGACTTGGTTAAGTGGAACCTACGTATATCTCTTTTTCCTTCATTCTAAGAGCCTGAACTATGATCTGTCATCTGAGTGAGTTTCCATCAAGGACAACACCTGTGGCGTAGTGCCAAACCTGTGTCATAATGCCAACACTAGGTCTCATCTTGATAATTTCTGAAAAAATACAGAGTACATTCCCTCCATTTCCATAACCCTACACTAATCAATCAAGGCCCTAACATTATCCTCCAAGCCATATACACTATTTATCATCACTACCCTGAAGTTAAAATAGCTTGGAAGAGAAGAAAAGAGTTGCTACAAGATTCTCTTGTAGCAACTTGTGCAACCATTACAGAGAAGCCAAAAGCCTAGTTTTTTCCTTCCCATCAAGTTGAGGGGATGATACCATCTCATGAGGCACTCTACCACTCCAAGCAGGAATATACAATAACAGAAACAACATCTAGGATATCAAAAAAGGACCTACATGCATAGCAAGAACAACAGTCAAACACACAGGAGTAAAGAAAATATATGCAGGAGTAGAAAAAGACAGCAAGACAACTCCCTAGGTAATAGTACAAAGGTCTAGCACTCGAGCATGCATCAATTGAAAATAAGTTAGGAGCAAGTATGGAAACCTCTCAACTCCTCCCTATGTGTAAAATAATGAAAAATGTATGAATGTCTAGGTAAGGTATTTTTTATAAGTTGGAGGTGGCCAGTTAACTTGGCCACCTTTGGTTAGTGAACAAAAAGTGATTTATAAGTCATCATGCAACATGGGAGTGCCACATCAGTCAATATTAGATAATAGAGAGTGGGAGTTGATTACGAGGGACAAGGATATGATCACTCGAAGTGGGATAGAGGTCCAAATGAGGAAATCTTGTACCTCTGCCAAGTCATCACAACACTCTAAGCCTTAGCCCAAAATAGCATATAACGTACTGAGGCTCAAATTATCTTGCATCTACACTCATTTCAAAAACATTTAAGGTAAGGATGAGCTTGGGGATCCATCGAGGAGATTCTAACCTTACTTTGTCATTTTTATAGGAGGAAGTTATAGGAAGTTAAATGAAACTACATGAAGCCTGAAAAATTGCTACAAGAAACGTCCAGGGTGAAACAATGCTGCCAAGGGTTGATTTGGTCTCCAATTATCCTCATCCCATGTTGTGTGGTGAAAATTAAGTGGCCCTCTCATTCATCTTTCCATAATTTACATGTTGGTGCACCCTGAATTCTACAAGTACTATCAGTCATCTTGTGAATGAAAATAATTTTTCTAGGTATTGATTAGAGGGAATATATATAATGGTCATCAACTAGAGATTCCAACCCTCTGTTCCCATTGAATTACACAACAGATCTATTACAGGAAGCAACCCTCCTACACTTAATTGAAAACAAAGGAAAACATGGGAGGGGGGTTCAATAGAAGGGAGCTTACTGACACTAAAATAATTCACATTCACCCTCACGTATTATACACTTACATAAGGCATTAGTGGTTAGGTTTTTTTGAGCTACTGTAAGGATATGACGATGACATTACCTATGAATTTTGCATGGCCCTAAACTCTTAGAAAAGGGCCAATGCCACCACTTTGGTAAGGGGATTAGCCATATCCATCATTCCTGAGCTAATTAGCAGGGTGACAACCCTTCCCCTAGGGACCCAATGGAGGAGAGAAGACAAGAGCAGCAGTGCCATTGCCAAAAATAACTTCTTCATTGTTGACGAGAAACCTTTTGAAGATAAAAATGGAGTCAGGAGGGAAATCCTACCCTATCCCTAGGCTGAGGTGGCCTGCCATATCCTAAAGTTCATTTCCTGTGAAGGAAGACTAAGTTTAGTCTATGGCTACCATTTTAGATTTCTCCATGAACTAAGGTTTCAAGCATAATTACCGCTAGCCCAATGACTCAGTGCACCTTTTTTCCTCCTACAATCCATCAAGGACATGAATCAAAAGGTGAGAGAGGGCAAGCACCAACACCTAGGTCGTCATGGCCTCATTAAATTGATTATGGAATATGATTTGAATAAAAGAAGGATCCCTTTCCTCTAGTCTAAATTCAAGGATATGGACAAAGAAGCCTTCACTGACACTCAAACCCTCACACTAGGTGAGACCCCAGCCCCTAGTGCTAGAGGAAGAGAAGGGAAACAAGAGGAACAAGAGGAAGAGGCAAAGAAAAAAAGGAAGAACCAAAGCAAGAAGAAGAAGTAGAGAAAGATAAAGATGAAGAAGAAGAGGAGGAGTACTAGGAAGAATCAAGCGTTGAGAAAACCAATGCATCTAGAGAAGAAGAGGTATCCTTAGAGAAAACAACTTTGTCTCCAAGACCCATTGAAAAAGAGGTAGATTCCACCTTAGCTACCTTGAGCACAACAATCAAACCTAAAAATAAAAGGAACAGGCAAACTCTCCTCTACTTCAAAACCATGAAAAACACCAGGATTAAATAGGGGAGGCCTCAAACTCCCACACGACCCCTATTACAATTGAGGAATCCCCAAGTAAAAAAGAGGAGCTAGGACCCATTGAAAGGAAATTTGAGGTGGTCACCTCTCCTGCGGCCATATCAAAGACTCCCATAGCATATGTAAGGAAGCCTACCACTAGATCAACCTCATCTAAACAACCCAAGGTACCTACCACACTCCAATAAAAAGGAAAAGGGAAGCTATAGGAAAAGCAGAGCATGTTACAAGGAAGACAAAGCATGCTACAGGAAGAACAAAAAATGCTACAAGAAGATCAGGAGGAGAAACAAGAAGGGAAAAAGGAAACACAATAGCTATATAAGGGGGAAACTTCCCCAAGAACATTTGAAAAGGGCTTTCCAGAGCTATAGGAGCCTAGTCCACAGCCTAGTTTGAGCTCCTATTATAAGTTCATTGAAGGAGGCATAGTGATCTCACAAAAATTTACAGTCCCACTTTTCTTTGAACTTTGGAGAAGAAAGAGGAAGGACCCAAATATGGATGCAGATTGCTAAATCCAAGAAGGTGGAAGATGTGGGCCTCATGGAAGAGAAGGTCAACGAAATGGAAAAGGAGTTAAGTGAGTTAAGGGAAATAAATCCACAATGAGAGAACAACTACATGCAAACAATAGATGGTTGAAGAATAAATTGCAAGAAAAGGAAACCCAATTTGCCACAATGGCAAGCCTCTCCATGGAGGCACTACCGTGTAAATTTCCATCCATGTATTATGCACTATTCCTAAAACAACAATGAATGTAGTTCCAAATGAAGACATTAACACAACATGGATCCATGCCATTTCAAGATTATAAGTAGTTCATTGAGTTGTGTGACCAAAGTAGCATAGAAGACAAAGCCAAATTAGCTAAGTTTTACTTGCACAACCTCACCTTAACTGATATGAATTTTTGGGATCCTAATGCTAAGTTGGGAGTCTTACAGCTGATGGCCCTTGCATCATGGATGACTCATGAGGAGGCTAGAGCTGAGGATGTGAAGAAAGTAATGGAAAAGGAAGAAAAAGAACCCCTCAATATCAGGGCAGAGCAGATAAATCCTATGGCTGTAATCAATACTCACAAGATCATCTCCAACGATGCCAAGCTAGCACCTAGATACCTTGCTACTCAAGAGCATACCATCTCCCATTTTGAGGACACTCTCAGGCTATTAGGGACAAAGAGCGAACAAGCATGTCAAAGAATATGGAATTCCTTGAACACAGTATCCAAATCAGGGAGTATCACTCTCTTGAAAGGTTGAGGAATGCATTAGAAATAACACCCCTATACAAAATGACCATGCAAAGATTAGAGATCAAGTGAATTGGACTCAAGCTCAAACCACCTTTGCTGTTGGGTTTAAAAGAATGAAGGAATGAAGAAGAGGAAAGGAAGAAGTGGGCAGACATATAAAAGGATGCATCCTTCTATCCTTAAGAGGGCACACCATCTGTAGAACCTTGAGATGTCATAGAGGCCACCAGGGCCATGAAAGACCTGGACATATAAGATTGGGTTTCTTAGAGCATGAGCAACAATTGCAGTAGGGGATGATGAGGCTCATCAATAGGTATATCATAAGGGTCACAATGCCATCCTCCAGCTTATTAAATTATCTTTTTCTCAAATTTATCTACAAAATTTGTTATATTATGCTTAGTGTGAGGAGTAAAAGATGTGTTTCTATGTCATGTGGCCTAATGTGTGTTAAATGTAGGAATTGAAGCAATTTTGAGATAATTTGAGTGTAGAAGCTCGGAGTAAACAACAAAGAGATATTCTAGGAGGTTTTCCACCTCCTTAACTCCTCAAATTGTCAAAATATCAACACTCTATCTCTCATCAACTCAAAGTCATTGGCAGCCAAGCAGGCTATGATCATTGCCAGCCAAGCCAGTGCAATTCAAGGGAGATCTAGATCCACCTATTCTCGAGTTAGAGACACAAACATCATGTTTTCTAAGGATATGTTGGTAGCTACCATTTTTTTTATAAATAAACATGCTAAGGAACTCATTAGGAGTTGAAGTTTTATTATAGTTAAGATGCCATTAAACTAAAGCACTTGTGACTGTTATTCTGATGATGTATTTGACATTTCTGGAATGATAATGAGAAGTTTTATAGTGATCAATCACTAAGTTAGTTTTGAGGGTTGAAGCTCTTGGGTTTGGGTCCAACCCTAGCAAGCTAAGTCCCTCCTATGTACTTATATTTCTGTTAGCCAAGAATGTTGACTAGTTGTTGTAGTTCAGTAGAGCTTATTCATATTTCTTTTAGATTAGAATGTTGATTAGTTGTTGTAGTTCAGTAGAGTTTATTCATATTTATTTTAGCGTAGATTTTGATTACTTTTTGTAGTTCAGTAGAGGATAATCCTTCAAAAAGTCTGTGACTATGATCCCTATCTCATCTCTCTCATGGGAGCTTGATTAGAGGGTCCCACCATCACAACCCAAAAATAGTGTGTGATTTCCTGTTTATGATTTCTTGGAAAGTTTTACATTTGGTATCTTGCTTCACATATGATTGTTGTAGCTTAGAAGGTATTTCATTGCATATATCAAGTTCGTAGCATTTGTTAGATAGTTTCTAAATTCAACTCATCTTTTCCAACCTTATTTTTAATATTTTGCAAATGAAAAGAGGAACAGGTGCATGTGATGTCACAGGGGTGTTGGATCTGCAGGCAAGGAATCCTTCCACAAAATCCATCTAGGAATTCTCCACCCAATTTTGATGCATGCCAACCAATGTTCTTGATCTATTTTTTTGGTCATCGTAAGAAGTTCTCTTAGCCCAAGTGTAGCCTTCTTAAAGTGTTGGGCTTGGCTAGGAGTGTTAATCACCTTCCCTACATTCGTCACAACCTTAATTCCACTTTCCATCACTTCATCCCATCATCCTTACCCTCCAAACCCTCTAGGCCAACTTCCTATAGCATTTCAGGACATCCTGTAGCACTACAAGAGTCATGTAGCAACATCCTGTAGCACACCTCTAGCAGTCTGTTTTGACCTGCAATGATAGAATAACTTAGTTTAGGAGTAGGTTCACCCCTCAGCTTGGATTCCATAACCATAAGTACCAGCTAGGCCATTCCCTTCACTCATTTTTCTTCCTTGTAAGAGTGAATAGCATTAGTTCTTTCATTCTGAATTTAGCAATTAGGACCTTACTTAATTTGCAAGTTTGAATTACATAAACAATACATGCATTCTTGAGTTGTTAATTGGTAGGATGTTCTTCTATTTTCAAGCAAACCTGATAGCTATATGATTGATTGAAAATTAGAGTAGTTTCATTTCTGCAGTTAGCATAATTCTTTTGTTTTTCATGAATGGAATCAATAGCATTTACAAGTTGTCAACATTTACAAGTTGGAGTTGAAAAGCATTTACTTTCTTTGCACTAGGACTAGCTTTTAAATTATTGTTTCATTGGTTAATGTCCTTTAAGTTCAGTAGAGGAATGGTCTTGGAGCCCTAATGATCAAGTGACCTGGTTGAGAGTGGCATGAGTATAATTCATCTAATGTGTACATATCACTTTCACCTCGAAGTTTGTATGAACCACGGGTTGATAAGTAAAGTTGAAGAGCCCCTGGAAGTTGCAACACTCTTGGGGCAATATCAGGGCTCACCAACTGGCATAATTAATTTAGTTCATCTCTTGGGTTTGTATAATTTAGCAAAGCATGAGCATGGGGTTTATGGGAAGACCCAATAATTAAAAATCTAAAGAATGAGCTATTGTATGAGGAGAAAACAATGAGAAGAAGTCATGGTAGTGGAGTTACTGCATGAGGAGAAAACATGGAGAAGATGTTAGGCCCCTATAATACTAGTTATTCCCCCATTATTATTGTCATTGTATCCCTTACTATTATTATTGTGCCCCTATTTTCCCCATATTGTTATTAGTATGCCCCACATAAACCCACGATTGTTATTTTTGTGCCCTTATGTTATTACTATTATGTCGGCTTGATTATATTGTGACCCCTTAGACTCCTATATATA
>APFE030250922.1:0-29065 GCA_000404065.3 Pinus taeda | reverse complement strand
GATCGCCTGAAGATCCATGACGCAGTGGCGGGGGGGCTGAGAGGCCAGGGACAGGGTAGGTCGGCACCGTAGCGTGTGAAGTTGAAGAGCTCTGCAAGTGAACATGCCTTCTTCCACTTCACGAGCTACCGTTCCGACCTACCTTGTAGTTGGTTTGCTTTTACTTCCAATTCTGACACAAAAGCAATACAATAAAAATACAATACAATAAAAGCTCTTGATTTCTTGCTCTCTTTCTGCTGATAAATAAAATCTGTTTTTTCTTTGGTTAAAATAAATAAATAAATCTATTTCAGAAACTGTTCCGCAGAATATGTCGCTCTCCGGAATCGAACTCGGGGCGCCATGGTGAAAATAGGTCCCTTCCCCGGCATCGGACTCGGGACGCCAGGGTGAAAATATGACCCTTTCCCGGTATCCAAAGGAAGATGGAAATTTATATTGAAGTTTTCCATACGCCTTCAATAGTAGAAAAAGATTAAAAGTTCCTCCCATATAGAAACTGTTTCGGCATAATTATTATATTTAAAATGCGAAAAAATAGGTATCTATTATAAGAATAAAACCAATTAAGAAAACATTCATGACATGAAGGTATTAAAATGGAAATGGTTAGCCTTGAAATAGGTATTTAAGGAAATACAAACCCATTAGGAAATGGATATGTAACGAAATAGACGCAGTATTATTTATTCCCATTTTTATGATATAAATATAACAAATTTTCATGGCTTATAAGATGTTTCAAAAGTAATTGTTGGAAATAGTAATTATTTTTGTATACATGTAATATATGAAGAGTTGAGTTAAATTAAGAAAAGTAAGTTGAGTTTAATAGTGAAATTTGAGCTGAGTGTGATTTTGCATGATGTTATTAGAATCAAGTTTAGTTATAGTTTGCAGGATTGGGTCATCGTAACCAAAAAAAGCAAGAAGAGAGATGAACCGCAGCTCGGTGGTAGATGTGTGAGTAAATCAAGTTTTTTTGTTTAACAGAATATTTAAATCATAACTCCTGTGCCTTTGCATTAAATTAGTATCAGAATTTAGGTGCTTTCCATTAAATTAGTATCAGAATTTAGGTCAAATTTCAAGATCTAAAAAGCCAAAATTAAATGGAGATGAACAGCCTGCAAAACTGCCACCGTACCAAGAGAAAAGAGCCGGGAGAAAAAGTAATAACAAAAAAAACAACTGTGGGATTTAAAAAAAATCATGAAGCGGATCACCGCAGCCTTGATGTATTTACACATGTTAGCATGCTTTAACGTGTTACAAAGTATGTACGAAGTTTGAAAAGTCTGCATGCATGTCTCCATGTACTAACTTTTGAACGAATTACTCGTCTCCGTGGATTAACATACTGTTTTTAAAAGGGTTTATTAAAAAGAGGAAGGTTATAAACATTTCTGAAGAGCTTATAAAAGGTTTTTATTAAAGATCTGGAGATTTATTTGAATTTGTTTTGCAGATAAGATTTTTTAAAACATTTTTTAATATTAAAAAAAGGTGTGTGGCATGAAGGGTTTTATTTATTAAAAAAGGAATAAATAAGATAATTGAAAGTTTCAAAAAAATGGCTATATTGTTTGAATTGTTGTGATTAGTAAGAGGAGAGCCCTCACTAGACATAGTTACAAATAATTGTGAGTTGTTGAAGTGCCAATGTGATATTGTGAATAGAACAGTGTATCGGATTGTAGTTTTTTGTAATTTTTTTCAAGCATGAGAGTGTAAAAATCTTTTTGTATGATAAGGAAATGTGAATCTAGTGAATATTTTTCCTTATAGGAGAGTATATTGAAAATTATATTTCTTTTGGACAAGAAAGAATATTGAAGCAATAAAGAAAGAAAATAAAAGACAGAAGAAAGACAATAGCCATGGGTCACCAAGTGAGTTTGAAGCACTTTAAGCAAAGATATTGAAAGGAAGAGCCAAAGTATTTTGAAGAACTCATAGAGATTCTCACAACAATCGAAGCATTTAAAAAATAAGCTAATGAAACAGAACAATTCAAGAAACAATAGATCATGATAGAGCTAGTAGCACTTCCAAAATTTACTCGTAATCTTTTTTACTTTTGGGTTGTCAAAATGAAAATGTTTATTTGATGTAAAGAGTGTATTGAGTATAGGTCTAATAACCCATATGATGAAGTATGTGATGCTTTAGTATTGGATCTTATAAATCATACATTGGTTGAGAAGTTTTTGTGCAAATTAGCAAAATCTACATCTTTCCAAGAAGCATGGAAGATCCTAGAAGCAAAATTTGGTTCAAAGGAAAGCAACATGCACCAACAAGTAGTGTCATAGCCTGTTGAAAAATCAATAAAGAAGCCAGTCATAGGTTTGAGAGTAAATGACCAAGACTCTAGGAGGACAACAGAGCTTGGAGAATCCCACTCAAATGTGGATGATGGTCATGAACAATGTAAAAGTGAAACCCTTTATGCATATGTGCATATGGATAAAGAAGATGCAGGAATGGTTGTAGAGGTACAAGTTAAAGCTTTTGTGCGTAAAGTAGGGCAAGAAGAGAATCCCACTCAAATGTGGATGATGGTCGTGAACAATGTAAAAGTGAAACCCATTATGCAGATGTGCATATGGATAAAAAAGATGCAGGAATGGTTGTAGAGGAACAAGTTAAAGCTTTTCTGCATAAAGTAGGGCAAGAAAATACATATGCTTGACAACTCCATTGTAAAGTGGATGGTGAAACTCATGACGACCTCCTTACATCATCCGTTATGACATTTAAGTTTGAGAATGGAAAATAGAGTTTTCCAATGAAGTAATGGTTTGTGAAGCTGAGAGTGTTTCTCTTGTGAATTCATCTTGATATTTGATGAATTTCGTGGTGTTGAAATTGTTAATGAGCACATGCATTCTTAGATATCCCACCATAAAATGGATGAAAATTATGTTGATGACATTTGTGATCTCCTTTTTTAAATAGGGATTAATAGTATAAATATGGAAAGAGCCATGTTTGATGAAGAATTGAAGGTTGAAGTTGTCACTTTAGTAGCAAGTTATGAATAAAAAGTTAAAACTACTCATCAAAGAATGCATCAAATAGCAACAACCGAGTTTTCCATTAATAAATATACCAATGAAGAAACAAGTTTTTGGTGGTTCTAGAAACTGAAATTGTTGATGTTAACTTTGATAAAGAGAAATTAACTGGTGATGAGTTGTTGCATATGATGCAACTGAAATATCTCATTGATATGTTTTTATTTGGTGAGAGAAGCCAACTTGTGTCGAGAACCGAAGTGGAAGAAAAAATGTTTGCAGCAACATAAGTTGGTAAAGAAGTAGAAAATGAAGATTATGATGTGACACGAGAGGAAAATAAGTGGAAGGTAGAGAAGGAATAGGAAGAGGAGGAAGCTCTCAATGGACAACATAATGAATGTGTTTTTAGCATTGATTTTTCATGTGAAGGTAAACAAGAAAGTAAACCAGTTGCATTTATACGTGAAAGAGAAGATGAAGAAAAAGATGTAGGAAAGGACATGGAAGTTTTTGAATAAAAAGAAGAAATCTTTGAAACAACCTTTTAGTAGTGGAGTCAAGAAGAAGCAAAAGAACAAGAATGAATTTCACAATTTGAAAATGAAGAGTTGTGGCAGAAGTCCATAAGTGAACAAATCTTTGAAGAATAAGCTATAGAAGAAAATCTTAGAAAATTTGAATTTTTTCAGAAAAAATACAAGAGAATTCAAGAAACAATTGTAGCAGTAGCAAGTGAAGAAATATGGAGCTTACAACAAGATAGTGTACTTAAGAATGAAGCAATTTTGAGGCTATTTAATTTGGAATAAAAAAAGAAAATCCAACATTTTAAAAAGTTTTCTAGTCATTGTAAGCCTAGCTAAGACTTAGACTAGTAGGCATGTTTAAGTTGTGTTGAGTCATGCTTAAGTTAAGGTTCAGGCATATGATTGTAATTAAGGGGGCATGTTAGAAATAATAATTACTTTCGTATCAATGCAATAAATGAAGATAAGAAGAAACTATTTCTCGTATTTTCCCTTAATTATGAAGAAATGGTTTAATCTTAATTTAACCATGACTCAACATAACTTAAACACGTTTGTTGATTTAAGTCTCAGCTAGACTTACAATGACTCAAAACCTTTTTACAATGTTGGGTTTTCTTTTTCATTTCTTCCAAATTCTATACCCTCAAAACTACTCTACTCTCAACTCCAATATCTTGTTGTCGACTCCATATTTATTCACTTGCTACAACTGTAATTTCTCTTTAATTTCTCTTGTATTTATTATGAAAAAAAATTTAGAATTTTTAAGTGTCTTCTACAACTTTCTCTTCAAGGACTCATTCACTCATGGAATGTTGCCACAACTCTTTGTCTTCAAACTATGAATCTCACTCTGCTTCTTGTGCTTCATATTCTTGGTCTTATTTATGGCATATATATTTATAGTATAATTTTATCTCTTATTGACTCCATTGCTAAAAGGTTGTTTCAATTCTTTCTTATTCATCTTCAAAACCATCCATGTCCTTTCCTGCATAATTTTCTTCACCTTCTCTTTTAGCTATAATTGTAACTAGTCTACTATCTTGTTTACCTACATAGTCAAAATCAATATTCAAAACATATTCAGTATGCTCTACAGTGAGAGCTTTCTCCTCTTCCTCTTCCTTCTCTACCTCTACCTTCTCCTCCTTTATCGTTGCATTATAATCTTTATTTCCACTTGTTTACCAACCTCCCTTGTTGTAAACAAGTTTTCTTCCACTTGACCTCTAGACACAAGTGGGCTTCTATCACCAAATAAAAACATATCAGTGAGATATTTTTTTTGCATCATGTGAAACCACTCATCACTATTTAATTGTTCTTCATCTAAGTTAACATCAAAAGTTCCAATTCTTGGATCCACCAAATCACTTGTTGCTCCATTGGTAGATTTATCTATAGCAAACTCAGTTGCTTCTAGTTCACACATTGCTTCATTAGAAATTCTCCATTTTTCTTGATAACTCATTGCTATAGTGGCAAATTCAACATTCAATTCTTCATCAAACATGAAACTTTTCATAATTGACACAATCAATCGTCATTTGAAAAGAGAGATCAGAAATGTCAACAACATAATTTTGATCCATTCTTTGGTTGGATATCTAAGCACGAATGTGTTCATTAACAATTTCAACTTCACCAAATTCCTGAGTTGTTGTTAAATTCCCTAGAGATGCACTGTCAACTCTACAAACCATTAATTTATATGGAAAAATATTTTTTTCATTCTCAAAATTAAATGTCTCAACCTCTGATGCAAAGAGGTCACCATCAGCTTCATCATCCATGTTATAGTGGAGTCCTCGAGTATCTATATGCTCTTTATTTGCTTCACACATATAGGCTTCAAATTCTCTCTCTATAATATTTTATGTGTCTTCTTCATCCATATGCATGTATACATATCGAGTTTCACTTTTATACTCTTCGCGACCATCATCCACATGTGAGTGGGATTCTCCAAGATTTGTGACCACCTAGAGTCTTGCTCATTTACTCTCATACCCATGAATGACTTCTCTATTGATTCTTCAACCTACTGTGACACAACTTGTTGTTGCATGTCAGTTTTCTTTGCACCAAATTCTACTCCCAGGAAATTCCATGCTTCCTAGGAAGATGTAGCTTTTGTTGCCTTGCACAAAAAATTCTTATGCAATGCTCATTTTATAAGATCCAATACTAAATCACTACATACTTCATCATATGGTTTATTAGACTGATATTCAATTAACTCTTTACATTGAAGAAAATATTTCACTTTAAGAAACCAAAAATTAAAATTTTTACCAGTAATTTTTGAAATTGTTACTAGATCCATCCTAATTTGTTCTTCCTTGAATTGTTTTGTTTAATCTACTTTTATTTTAGATGCCTCGTTTGTGGAAAGAATCTCTATGAACTCCTCAAAATAAAGTGGCTCTTCCTTTCAGTTTCTTTTCTTGGTTTTCTTCATTGTCTCTTTGTAACTATAAAAATTTGATAGAAATTGCAACTACTCAATATTTCAAACTAAAAAAATAAGAGACACAATTCTACTCTACTGATCTGCAAAATGGAAATCACAATTTAGAGAAACATGCATAGACATGCAATATGCAATACCATGAGTACATAGTGATTTTTAATAGAAACCAACCAAGAAAAACCCCTCAAGCCTTTGCATTAATTAGTTGGATAAAGAAACTATTACAATTGCCAGCTCCATCTCTAAGATCAACTTGCAAAAGAATAATTGTTCTCTCTGCTGAATTGTGAAACTATGGCCAACACTTGGACAACTATTTTCTCACCTAGCCTCCTATTTCCTTGATCAATTCCTGAGTAAATTAGCCCTAAAAGATAGGAATTTCCTCCTCATTGATTGCATAATTCCCAAGGATTTATCTCTTGATTTTATGCAACATATGTACACTCAAACTAGTATGCAACTCATGTTACACTACCTTTTCATCTCCAATTCAGTTGACAAATTCAAATTCCATGCATGTTTTATCTATTTTGGGTTGATTTATCAGTTAACTAAAAGATCTCTAAGTTATACTACTATCTCAATACACAACTGACCTTCAACTGACTCTATTGGTGGGCCCTGGTATTACAGCAACACTGTTTCAACTCCCGAGGGCTCCTCAACTCAAATTATCGACCCAAGATTCGTAGAAACTTAGAGGTAACAATGTTTTATGCACATCAGATAGGATTCCACTCATGCCACCCTTAGTTATGAAATTAGATCAAAAGTGCTCAGATACCATTCCTCCTAGTGCATTAGAATTAAAGCCTGTTGATAAAGATACAATTGGAAATTACTTCCAGCTATGAAAGTGGAAATTCAATTGACTCAACTTGTAAATTCTAACTAATCAATTCATGAAAGGACAAAGGCTAATCTACTTGTACAAAGAAAACCTTCTTATCTTGAAAATTCATTAAACTACCAAATCTACTTTCAGAATGGAAGTTAATTTATCTTGAATCATTCATTAAACTAAAAATCATAATTGCATGTACCATCTTCCTAGTTCACACTTTCTTGTAAATCAGTAAGCTACTCACATCATACTTGTGATAAAGAAACTAACTCTACTATGCTTTTGCAATGAAGAAATGGAAGGGTTGGAATGGCCTAAGAGATTTTCCTAATGACAAAATCATAGTTGGGGGTCATTATGCATATAGACTAATTTAAATTTATAGTGGGGATAAAAATTGAGGAAGGAATTTTGTGCTACAAGTGATTGCTACAAGAGGCCTCTAATGCTACACAAGGGCCTCTAATGGTATAAGAGGGAATTCAAGTGGTTTTTGAAGGTGAAAAAGATATCGTGAGGGTATGGAGAGGTGGATGAAAGTTGAAAAAAATGGAGGAAGGTTAGTTTGATCCCCTAGACAAGCTTAGGACCTCTCAGAGCCTGTTTTGCACTAAGATGAGTTCTCTCAGTATAATAGGAAAAATTATTATAAAATAGGGTTTTGGGACAAAATTTGGAGGTGGAAAGAGAACATGAAGGAGCTCAAGATGGGTGTGGTAAAGGATCCATTCCCTATAGACCAAGACAACGTTGTAATCAACCACATGCATGAATTCATTTATCATTAAAAAAATGAGATAACTTATGATGGAAAACTTGAGTTGAATTTAAGTCAAATGTAGTTTATGCCATAAAATTGATCTAATCACTAAATTGGCTACTAAGATATAGAAATCAAATGTAAAATGAGACAAATAAACCTAAATTACTTCCAAAAAGTTATAAACTCAATATTTTTGGATTGTGGTTGTGAACCCCTCTACTCATTCTCCCATAGGAGAGGTGATGTAGAGGATACAACCACAAGTTTTGATAGATTACACTCTACTAAAATGAAAGAAACTATGAAATTATTGGAATCAAGAAGAAACATACATACAAAAAGAGGGACCAAATCCTTTGGGTTGGGCCAAAACCCAAGGGTCTCTACCCTCTGATACTAATTCATATGCAACTTAAAATCCAACTTCTCATTATCAAAAAGTGAAAATATATTGCATCACATAAATGTTCAAAGTAACAATGCCAAGATTCAAGCTCAATAGCTACACAGAGCTTAACAAAAACTTTGAATCCTAATCAGCTTTTATTCTTGTTTATTGATACAAAAGGGAAGCTAAAGAATCTCCCTTGAAAGTAGGATTGGTTCCCTATTTGATCTCAAAATTGGTGGATCTTGTCCCTCTTGAGCTTCACTTGGACTAGGAGTCACTTTGCTACCAATGAATTCAAACTGGTGAGAGAGGATATTGTGATCCCAAGTCGATTTTAGCCGTTAAAGAGGTGGGAAAACCCCATAGATTCTCTCCTAGTTGTCTCCATCAAGACCCTACATAAAAATAACCTAAAAAATGGTTCTTTTTCCTATAATTAAACCACATTAGGCCACATACTGTGAAACACACCTTTTACTCCTCTTAATAAGCATATATGAAAAAAAATTGAATTAATGTGAGAGAAAGATAGTTTTAAGGTTGAAGGATGGCATAATGATCTTCAAAATATACATATTGATGGGACTCATCATCACCCCCTATTGAAGTTTTACCCATCCTCAGAGAAACTCAGTCATCCATGTGAAGCTCTTTCATGGCCTTGGTGGCCTCCCTGGCATCCTAAGACTCCTCATATGGTGTACCCTCTTCTAGGTAAACATCTGCATTCCTCTCTATTTTTTTCGAATCCCTCAGCCCTTTTGCTTCATCTCTTCCTTCTTGTAAGCCTACCAACAGGGGAATATGAGTTTGAGTCCTAGCCACCTAATTTTCATCCTCTACATTATCCTCTTGCATAATTGTGTTATCTCCAAGGCATTCCTTAGCCTTTCAGGAGAGTGATATTCTTTGTTCTGTAGGCTGTGGGGTAAGGCATTCCATCTCCTCTAGCAAGCTTGTAGACTTTATGTTCCCAATATTTTAAATGTGTCTTCAAAGTATAGAATATCTTGCTCTTGGATAGAAATGTATTTGGGTGCTAAAGCAACATTATTGGAGATGAGGCTATGATTGCTAATGACAACCTTAGGGCTCACTAGCTCTGATCTGATATGAAATGGTTCCTTCTCCTCCTTTTCCATTACCTTTTTCACCTCCTCAACTCTTATCTCCTCATGAGTCATTGAGGAAGCTAAAGCCATTAGTTGTATATCCCCTAGCCTTGAATTTGGATCCCAAAAATTCATATTTGTCAAAGTGAAATTGTGCATATAAAATTCAGCTAAATTTTCCATGTCTTCCATGCTATTTTGGTTGAAAAATCAATAAACTACTTGCAGTCCTGAAAAGGCAAAGATCCATATTGTGCTAGAGTTATGATTTGGGACTACAACCACTTTTATTTGATGAATAGAGAGTAAGACTTTGATGGTTTCCTTTATTGCAGGGCTTCCATAGAGAGTAATGCCATGGTAAAAAGTTGTGTTTCTTTCTCCTATAGCCTCTCTCTCAACCTTGTATTTTCTTCTTATAGTTACTCCTTCATGATGGATTAAATCATTCTTAAATTACTTAACTTGTTGTCCATTTCTATGGCCTTATCATCCATGATGCCTACATGCTCCACATTCTTATATTTAATAATTCACATCCACCTATGGGTTATGCTTCTCTCTATATCTAGCTCATAAAAGAGTGGGATTGCAATTTTTTTGGGGATAATCCTCCTTCATTCAATAAATTTGTAGTAGGACCCTAAGCTAGGTTGTGGGCTAAGTTCGTAGAGCTCTTTTAGGTTCTTTCCAACTATATTTGAGCTGGTGGCTTCCTTTTGTAACTCTTTCTTGTGCTCCTGTAACTTCCCTTGTTCTACCTGTAGCAGACTTTTCCTCTCATGTATAAAACCCTATCTCTCGTATAGCAAACCTTGTCACTCTTGTAGCAAACCCTGATCCTCCTATTACATCTTTTTTCTTCTTTCTTAAAGGTAGAATGTGCCCTTGGCTTCTTGAAGGTGACTGACCTAGTCGTAGGCCTACTGAACAGTGTTATAAGTGACTTGGTTTTTGTTTTATCAAGAGAGACTTCCTCAATCTTTGCTTCACTAGGTCCTATTTCTTCCCTTTTTTTCGGTGACTCATCAATTATTATAGGAACCATTATAGGAGTTTGTGGTTTCCCTTGTCTAATTCTAGTGCTCTTCTTGATTCTGAAATACATTTGACTTGGTCATGATTTCTTCCTCTTGGGCTTGATAAGAGTGACCAATGTTGCTAATGTTGCAACTACTTCTTGTTATTATCTTCTTGTCCTTGGGGTGGAGAAGTATCCTTAGAGCTTACTCTTTCCTCTCCTTTCTTCTCCCCCTCTTCTCCTTTCATCTCTGCTTCTCATTCCTCTTTATCTACAATGTCGTTTTCCTCAATTTTACCTTCTTGCTCTTCTTTTCTTACTTCCTCATCCTCCTCTATCTTTGATCCTTCTTCTTGCTACGTTTTTCCTTCTCTTCCTCCAATACTAGAGGCTAAAGTCTTTCCCATTGTGAGGGATTATGTTTCTATGAAAGTCTCCCTATCCATGTCCACAAATTTGTTCCATATGACAGGGATCCTCAAGTGGTCTAGAGAATCCACCACTATTAACTTAATGAGCCCATGGCGAGCTAAATGATGGTGTTTTCCCTCCCTCACCTTCTGACTCATCTCCTTGATTGAATGTAGGATGAAGTGGGGGGACACTAACTCTTTGAGAGAGAGGTAATTTTGGCTTAAATCTCACCTCCTGGAGCAACCTCAAGTGGTAGGTATAAACTACACTTAATTTCCATCCACAAGATATATTTTAAGGATATGGTAAGCCACCTCATCCTAGGGATAAGGTATACATTCTCTTCTCACTCCATTATTTACTTCTATAGGCTTCTCTTTTGAAAGGAAGAAGTTTTCAGTAGTTGTGACACTTACTTGTTTATTTTCTTTTCTCCACCTAATTCCTAGAGGCAAGGTGGTCACTCTTCTTATGGTTTCAGGATTGAGAGAGATGGCCAAACCTATGATAACATTTGAAGAATTTTCTTCCTCTTGAGTAATGCCATGGAAAATTCATGGGAAAGATCATCATCATACCCCTTAAACAACTCAAAGAAACCCAACCACTAGTGTCTTATGAAGATATCAACTACATGAGGGTGTTGGTAAATTCTCCCGGTGTCTAAGGTTTACCTTTTGTTTAATCCTCCCCCCATCTTTTCTCTACTACTCCTTGATGTTATGTAGGTGTGGTATTAAAAAAAAAAATCAGTCTCAATGATGAAACAATGGTAAAGTTCTTGGTAGTAATGAGGGAGAAGGGTGCTTGAATTGATATCAACCAAATTATTTTCTCTTCTCTTAAGCATAGAAAACTTCAAAGATACATCCTACTAGTCAGTTGACTATTATAGGTTCTTAATTTCAAGCAGGTTTCTCATGTAATTGGGTGTAGAAAAAAAGAAGGAGGGTGTCATTTACTTCCTGTTAGAGCAATTCTAGGTGTGCATGAAGGTTTTGAGACCATATCAAGGCACTGTGATTCATTTCTCTCCTCCCAACTCCTCTTGTAGCTCCTCTTGACCCTCCTGTAGCAATTGCATGTCTGCCTATATATTTATTTTATAGCACTTGTAGACATGGTTTGAAGCTACTTGATGGAACCCTATGTTATCTGTAGCACTATCTCATCCTTCCTCTATCTATTTTTTGAATGATTGATGGTGCAAATTAGTTTGATCCAACACAGAATATCCTCTTTCAGTTAAAATATTGTAGTGCTTTAATGGCTTGGCATTAACATCAGTTTCCTCTTTTGGACATTGTCCCCACTAAATCTAATTGTTTCTCTCGCCTCGTGATTATCACCCTGCTCTTCAAGGACACCACTTCATTTTGATTTAACATTTCCATGTTGCATGGGTGAATTAACTCACACTTGAGTTTAGTAATCATTGGTGGCCAAGTTCACTAGCCACCTCTAGCCTATTGAAACACCTTTCCTTGCTCAAAACACGTTTTAGTCATTTTATGCATATGGAGGAGGGTAGGGATGCATACATGAGCCTACCTATGCATCTAATTGTTGTAGAGGTTTACATGTTGGAGTTGGACCACATATAATTATGATTAAGGGAGTTGACTCTTTGACTTATTTCCTATGCATGTCTTCATTCTTGATGATACCTTGATTGTTGCTTTTGTTGTGTGTGTATAAGTTCATCTTCTAATGTAAAAGCTATTGTTGTTGGTGAAAATCCTCCCTAATGATGATGTGTCTCCTCATAGTTGCAGAAAAGGCTCCATCATCCTTTCTAGTGGTGGAAAAAAATAATATCATTGATTGTTGTTGTGGCTGCATAGGCTACTACAAGAGGAGTTTCTTCCTGTAGAAGTCTTTTGATCTCCCCTTGAATTGCTCAATATGCATGAGGGAGATGAGGGGGATGATGAAAAGGAAACTATGATAGGGTTATATTCATGAAGGAGTATTGTAGACACTGTAGAAATATATAATAGTAGACTTTTTGCTTTTTTTAAAGGTAGGACAAAGTGGAGAATTTGAGAGTTTTGGTGAAATGGAGTTGATGGGTGATGGATGGATGCTGGAAAAATCATAGAACGACCCTATTTATTATTTATTAGAGTAATAATGGAAAGTTAGGGTTTTTATGTCCTTGGATCTCCCTTGTATAGCTTCACAAGCTCCTCCTATAACATTATAGGACCTCTTGTAGCAATGAAAGTCCTTCCTGTAGCACCACAGAGAGGAGGTGAAAGTTGGATTTCTTGATGATGGTATGGCAGAGATATATAATCATATGAATGGAGAGCATGGATATGAGGTGTATGGATTGAGGAATGGATGATAGCTTGTAGTTTTTGGCCTGTAACCAAGAAATCTACCACTATGTACAATTTTGCAAAACAAGAGAAAGGTTAATAGACATGATATAAGCTTTTTTCCTTGTTCTTCTTGTCCTCTTTTTTTATTTTATTTTATTGAGACACACAAGATGCCCCAGATGAGGTTTTCAACCTCCATGATTTCCCTAGGTAACTCAAGGAGGTTTTCACCTAGCGATCTTTATTATTTTTTCTCTTTTTTCTTTTTTTCTCATAGTTAATACAATGTCATCCTTTCATATGCCTCACCATAGGATTAGTTTTGTGAGTATGAAATAGTTGATGGTGGTTACGTTTTCATAGGAAATGACTTAAAGCTGAATTCATGGGACAAGAGAAATTTAAATTGAAGCTCCTGGGTGGGAGGATTACAACACTCCTTCGTGTTTTGCACATCCTAGAAATAGACAAAGTTTTGATTTGTGTAAACAAAATGAGTGATGTCAGTGTAAAAGTGATGTTTGAAAATGATATCTATATATTGGTTTGATAAGAAATGACATTACTGATAAGACCTCATACTGAGACTCTATATAATCTACCTAAATCATTGTTATTGATGGGTACAACAAGTCTATTGTTCCTAAGAGTGGAGTAGAAGAAGGAAAAATTCCAACGATCTTTGGAGAAAAGAATATGTTGTGACATTAAAGACTAGGACATATTAAATAGAAGGGACTTTGAGTATTACATGACAATGGTATATGGTATTTCTAATTTCTCTCTGGATTTTTATTTTTATAAGCATTGCTTATATGAGAAGTACAATCGAGTAAGATTTTATGTTAGTTCTATGAGGTCAGAGGGAATATTACAATTCGAGCACAATGATGTGTTTAGACTTGTGTTTCTTCCATCATTGGATATATATGCGTACTGAGATTCATTTATATATGACTTAGGAAATACATGGATTTTTTTAGTTACAATAAAATTGATTTTTTTTTTAAATTCAAAGAGTTTAAGGCTTTTTGAAAATTATGGAGAAGAAAATTACAATGTTGAGGACAAATACTGGTAGATAATTCTATGGGAATTAATTCAAAGAATTATATTATAAATTTGGTATAGAAAGGAAAAAGACTACTCCATACAAAACTGAACAAAATGGAGATGTATAAAGCATGAAGAAGAGGTTAATCAAGAAAGCAAGGAGCATGCTCAATCTTGCTAGGGTAGGTTAGTAATTCTAGGTAAGGATAATGGACATCACATGTTACCTAGTCAATAAATCACCCTCATGAATTTTGGATGATATGACTCCACATTAGGTATGGATTGGTAAGAAACCTTCACATAAACATATCAAGGTATTTGAATGTGATTCTTATATACATGTTCTGAAGGAGTGTAGGAGAAACATAGATAAGAGAGTTGGAAAGTTTGTCTTTATTGGATATAAACATGGTATAAAAGGTTTTAATCTTTAGGACCCAAAAAATAAGAAGGTATTGCATATTTCACTTGTGGTATTGAGAGAAGTCAGATATATTGTCAAATAGGAATTCCCACCAAAGGACAATGAATAATAAAAGCGATAGAGTATGAATTGAAGAATGATGAATTGAACTCGATAGAAGAACATGAATTAGGAGAAGAAGAACCATAGGCTATGGCACTGCGGATATTGATCTGGGAAAGAAGGCAACTATAATGGTATATTCTCCCTAATTTCCTCTCAATTTTTCCTTTCCTTATTACCAATGATGATCATAAAACTCTTAGGGAGGTAGTCGATTTCGAGGATGAAAAAATTTGCAAGAAAGTGATGATTTAAGAAATGGTAGCCTTGGAAAAAAAATGAGATTCAGTTCTAGTGGAGTTTTTAGTTTAAAGAATCCCATTTTTATAAAATGGGTGTTTAAAAATAAATTAAATACAAAAGGAAAAGTGGAGAATTGCAAGGCTTAGTTATCAGCAAAAGGTTATTCCAATGTAGAGGGAATTTAATTTGGTGACTTTTTTTGCTTCTGTGGCTAAGTTAATTTATATTATATTTAATTTATTCTATTACTATTTAGTTTTATTTGATGTAGAAAAGATGGACGCGAAGAAAATAATTTCTACATGTCGATCTAGAAGAAGAAATACACATGAAGCATACAAAAGGATTTGTTATAAAAGGTAGGAAAGAGTTGATATGTATCTTGAAAAGTTCCTTATATGGGTTGATTCAATTACCAAGGATGTGGTCTAGAAAATATGTTACTTATAATTTGGGACATGGTCTTATGGGGATCTAAGTGGACCATTGTGTGTATTTCAAAATATTTCATGATCATGTTATTTATTTGGTATTAGATGTGTATGATATGTTGTCGATTGTAAATGACAAGGAAATCATCCAAGAAGTGGAAGCTCACATATCTTATAAACTTGAAAAGAAGGATCTTAATGTTGAAGAATTTATCTTGGGGATTGAAATTAAAAGAGATTAGGCAAATAGAAAACTCTAGTTAATTCAAAGGAAGTATGTTGAGACAATATTACATAGGTTTAATACACAAGAATGTAAACCAGCAAAGATGCATATCACTATAGGTGTTGAGTCATCTGTATATTAGTGTCCCAAGACATGTGAAGAGGTTGTATGCCATTTACCCTATCCTAGGAATTTTAGCGATCTCATCGCTACTCCCAACAACATGAAAGATATGGCTAGTGCCCAATGGGAATTTCACAACAGGGTTGATGATGTAGTGTTGTTCAAGCCATCTCTTCAACATTACTTGGTTTCGGCCACTTCGATGACATTTTTCATATGGTTCATTCACTTTCAAGTTTGTTGAGATCATTTAGTAAAGATTCAATGAAATAGGAGGAGTAATTATATGCAAACACCATAGAACATGTATATTATTATGTGCATGTGTTCCTTCTTTTGGCTCTTATACATGTGTTCCTTCTTTTGGCTCTTTATTTTGACTTTACTATCCAAAGTCTAAGTTTGAAATCAAGTTTTCCAATAGAAGACATTTTATTTTTTCTTTACTCCCCAAAGTCTGAGTTTGAACTTTAATTTTGTTTTCAACTTGAGTTTTGAGTTGAATTTACTCTCAAAAGTCTCAACTTGAACTTGAGTTCTAAAATAGAATTCTCTTTATTCCGACTTTACCTTGTAAATTATGAGTTTGAATTTGAGTTTTATAATACATACCATGATTGACACTGTAAATTACTTATCATAGAGCATGGGAACATATATAGATGGGTCCACATCCACAATTTTCATGGTATCAATGCACATATATTTATATCTATGTGGTATATGCATGTTCACATTTATATATATTTGTATGTTCTATGCATATTGAAATGTATGAATAATGGCTTCTATATATATGGTATGTGGAAATAATATACCATGTAGAAATCAAATGTGAAACAAAACAAATAAACCTAATTTACTTCCAAGAAGTTATAAACTCAATATTTTTGGATTGTGATTGTGAATCCCTCCACTCACTCTCCCATAGGAGAGGTGATGTAGAGGATACAACCACAAGTTTTGATAGATTACTCTCTACTAAAATGAAAGAAACTATGAACTACTTGGAATCAAGAAGAAACATACGTATGGAAAGAGGGACCAAATCCTCTAGGTTGGGCTAAAACCCAAGGATCTCTACCCTCTGAAAGTAACTCATATGTAACTTAAAATCCAAATTTTCATTATCAAAAAGTGAAAATCTATTATGTCACATAAACGTTAAAAGTAACAATGTCAATATTTAATCTCAATAGCTACACATAGCTAAACAAAAACTTTGAATAGTAATCATCTTTTATTCTTGTTTATTTATACAAAAGGGAAGCTAAAGCATCTCCCTTGAAAGTAGGAGTGGTTCCCTATTTGATCTCAAAAATGGTGGATCTTGTACCACTTGAGCTTCACTTGGACTAGGAGTCACTTTGCTACCAAATAATTCAAACTGCTGAGAGAGGATATTGTGATCCCAAGTTGATATTAGGGAGTTAAAGAGGTGGGAAAACCCCCTAGATTCTCTCCTAGTTTCCTGCATCAAGACCCTAGATAGAAATAGCTTAAAAATGCTTCTTTTTTCTTGCAATTAAATCACATTAGGCCACATACAATGAAACACACATTTTTCTCCTCTTAATAAGCATATATGAAACAAATGTAAATTAATGTGAGAGAAAGATAGTTTTAAGGTTGAAGGATGGCATAATGATATTCAAAACATACATATTGATGGGACTCATTATCACCCCCTATTGAAGGTGTTACTCATGCTATGAGAAACTCAATCATCCATGTGAAGCTCTTTCATTGCCTTGGTGGCCTCCTTGACATCCTAAGAATCCTTAGACCGTGTACCATCTTCTAGGTAAACACCTGCATTTGTCTTTATATTTTTTGACTCCTTCTCCTAGCCACCTAATTTTCATCCTCTGTGTTATCCTCTTGTATAATTGTGTTATCTCCAAGGCATTCCTTAACTTTTCAGGAGAGTGATATTCTATGTTCTATAGGCTATGGGGTAAGGCATGCCATCTCCTCTAGTAAGCTTACATACTTTAGGTTCCCAATATTCTAAATTTGTCTTCGAAGTGTAGAATCACTTGCTCTCAGGTAGCAATGTATTTGGGTGCTAAAGAAACATTATTGGATATGAGGCTATGATTGCTAATGAAAACCTTATGGATCACTAGCTCTGCTTTGATATGCAATGGTTCCTTCTCCTCCTTTTCCATTACCTTTTTCACCTCCTCATGAGTCATCGAGGAAGCTAAATCCATTAGCTACATATCCCCTTGAATTTGGATCCCAAAACTTCAGATTTGTCAAAGTGAATTTGTGCATACAAAATTCAGCCAAATTTTCCCTGTCTTCCATGATAGTTTGGTTGAAAAACTCAATAAACTTCCTATAGTCCTGAAAAGGCAGAGATTCATATTGTGCTAGAGTTTTGATTTGGGACTACAACCACTTTTATTTGATAAAGAGAGAATAAGACTTTGATGGTTTCCTGCATTGCAGGGCTTCCATAGAGAGTAATTACATTGTCGAAACTTATGTTTCTTTCTCCTGTAGCCTCTCTCTCAACCTTGCCTTTTCTTCTTATAGTTACTCCTTCATGATGGATTAACTCATTCTTAAATCACTTAACTTGTTTCCCATTTCTTTGGACTTATCTTCCATGATGCCTACATGCTCCAAATTCTTAGATTAAGCAATTTGTATCCACTTGTGGGTTCTGCTTCTCTCTATATCCAGCTCATAAAAGAGTGGGATTGCATTTTTTCAGGGATAATCCTTCATCCTTCAATAAATTTGTAGTAGGACCCTAAGCTAGGTTGTGGGCTAGGTTCTTGGAGCTCTTGTAGGTTCTCTCCAACTATATTTGAGGTGGTGGCTTCCTTTTGTAACTCTCTCTTGTGCTCTTATAACTTCCCCATGTTCTACCTGTAGTAGACTTTGTCTCTCTTGTAGAAAACCCTATCTCTCCTATAGCAAACCTTGTCGCACTTGTAGATAATCCTAATCCTCCTATTACTTCTCTTTTTCTTTTTTCTTAAAGGTAGAATGTGTCCTTGGTTGCTTGAAGGTGACTGACCTAGTGGTAGGCCTACTCACAAGTGTTATAGTTGACTTGGTTTTTGTTTTATCAGGAGTGACTTCCTCAATATTTTCTTTGCTAGGTCCTATTTCTTCCTTTCTTCTTGGTGACTCATCAATTATTATAGGAACCATTGTAGGAGTTTGTGGTTTCCTTATCCAATTCTAGTGCTCTTCCTGGTTCTAAAATAAATTTGACTTGGTCATGATTGCTTCGTCTTGTGCTTGAAAAGAGTGACCAATGTAGCTAATGTTGAAACTAATTATTGTTTAGTATCTTGTTCTCCTTGGGGTGGAGAAGTATCCTTAGAGCTTACACTTTCTTCTCCTTTCTTCTCCCCCTCTTCTCCTTTCATCTCTGCTTCTCCTTCCTCTTTCTCTGCAATGTCATTTTCCTCAGTTTTTGTTTCTTCCTCTTCTTTTCTTGCTTCCTCTTCCTCCTCTACCTTTGATCCTTCTTCTTGCTATGTTTTTCCTCCTCTTCCTCCAATACAAGAAGCTAAAGTCTCTGTCAATGTGAGGGATTATGTTTCTATGAAATTCTACCTATCCATGTCCACAAATTTGTTCCATATGAAATGGATCCTCAAGTGGTTTAGAGAATCCACCACTATTAACTTGATGAGCCCATGGCGAGCTAAATGATGGCATTTCCCTTCCCTCACCTTCTAACTCATCTCCCTAATTTACTGTAGGAGGAAGTGGGGAACACTAAGTCTTTGAGAGAGAGGTAATTCTGCCTTAAATCTCAGCTCCTGGAGCAACCTCAAGTGACAGGCATAAACTATGATTAATTTCCATTCATAAGATATATATTTAAGGATATGGTAAGCCACCTCATCCCAAGGATAAGGTGTAGTTTCTCTTCTCACTCCTTTCTTGTCTTCTATAGGCTTCTCTTTTGAAATGAATAAGTTTCCCCTAGCTATGACACTTATTTGTTTCTCTTCTTTTCTCCACCTAATTCTTAGAGGCAAGGTGGTCACTCTTCTTATGGTTTCATGATTGAGAGAGATGGCCAAACCTATGATAACATTTGTAGAATTGTCTTCCTCTTGAGTAATGCCATGGAAAAATCAAGGGAAATATCATCATCATACCCCTTCAACAACTCAAAGAAACCCAACCACTAGTATCTTTCGAAGATCTCAACTACATTAGGGTGTTAGTAAATTCTCTTGGTGTTAAAGGGTTCCCCTCTGTTTAATCCTCCCCCCATCTCTTCTCTACTACTGCTTGATGTTATGTAGCTGTGGAATTCAAAAAGAAATCAAATAGTCTCAGTGATGAAACAATGGTAAAGTGCTTGGTAGTAGTGAGGGAGAAGGGTGCTTGACAAGGAAAATTTTAAGGATGGAAAATTTTCTTGAAGTTTAGAAACATTGGCGAATCTCACTAATCCCTAATATGCAAACTATAAATTTTTCAATGATATATTTGTAAAATTATTCAAATTTATAATGACTTATCATATAGCCACTATATAATGCTGGCGATTTTGAAGGCAAAATAATTTTATATTCTAAAATTTGGGCGAATCATCTTTTATAAAAATTGGAAATTGGCGAATTGTTTTTTGGAAAAATCATGGAAAATTAGCCCACTGGGCGAACATTAGCCCATAAAATTTTCCATGGTGCTTGAATTGATATCATCCAAATTATTTTCTCTTCTCTTAAGCATAAAAAACTTCAAAAATACATCCTACTCGTCAATTGACTATTATATGCTCTTAATTTCAAGCTGACTTCTCTTGCAATTGGGTGTAGAGAAAAAGAAGGGTGTCACTTGCTTCTTGTCAAAGAAATTCTAGGTGTGCATGAAGGTTTTGAGACAATATCAAGGCACTGTGACTCCTTTTTCTCCTCCCAACTCCTCCTATAGCTCCTCTTGACCCTATTGTAGCAATTTCATGTCGGCCTATAGATTTACTCTATAGAACTTGTAGACATGGTTTGAAGCTACTCGAGGGAACCCTATGTTGTTTTTTGCACTAGCTCATCATTCCTCTACCTATTTTTTGAATGCATGATGGTGAAAATTAATCTGATCCAGTACATAATATCCTCTTTTGGTTAAAATATTGTAGTGCTTTAATGGCTTGGAATTAACACAGGTTTCCTCTTTTGGATCGTTGTCCCTACTAAATCTAATTGTTTCTCTCTCCTTGTGATTATCACCCTACTCTTCAAGGACACCACTTCATTTTGAGTTAACATTTCCACATTGCATGGGTGACTTGACTCACACTTAAGTTTACTCATCAATGGTGGCCAAGTTCACTAGCCACCTCTAGCCTATTAAAACACATTTCCTTGCTCAAAACATGTTTTAGTAGTTTTATGCATAGGGAGGAGGGTAGGGTTTCAATACATGAGCCTACATGTGCATCAAATTGTTGTAGAGATTTGCATGATGGAGTTGGACCACATATCATTGTGATCAAGGGAGTTGACTCTTTGAGTTATTGCCTATGCATGTCTTCATTCTTGATGATACCTTGATTGTTTCTTTTGTTGTGTGTGTACAAACTCCTCTTCTAATTTCCAAGCTATTGTTGTTGGTGAAAAGCCTCCCTAATGATGATGTGTCTCCTCATAGTTGCAGAAGAGGCTCGGTCATCCTTTTTAGTGGTGGAACAAGCATAACAAGCATAACATTGTAATGACATGACACCCATACCACTTATTAGAGCTTTATAACATAGCTAATGGTGGTATTTACATCCATATACATATGTGCATAAACTGTCATCACCAAAACATATATCAAAACATAAACCAAAGCATATACCAAAATACCATACCAAAACACGAAGCCAAAACTACTTAGCCTCAACCGAGAAACTAGGAATGATACATAGCCCGCATCTGATTCGACATCTCATATGTAGCTTCATCAAGCCCAAAGTGCTTCCATTTCACTTTAACTTTGCTCGATTGCTTGGTTTCGGAGCATGAGCAATTTTTTCTGCAATACACAAGGAGCCTTCAGCTGAAATTCTCCATCTAGTTCCACCTACAATACAGGCCAGTCAATCACATGATCAATGTATTTAACATACTTCTTAAGCAATGAAAATTGGAAAACTTCACGGAATTTCATTTTCAGAGGTAGTGCAAGTTGATAGGATACTAGCCCAATCCTCTCAATAATACTAAAGGGTCCACAAAACCATGATGCCACCTTGCCACATGATCCAATCTATAAGGAGCTCTTCTTCAATTTGATAAGCAAGTACACTTGTTCTCCAACCTAGAACTCCTTGAACAAACTGTTCTGATCTACATTGCTCTTCTACCTATTATGTGTCGCCTTTAGATTTTTCTTGATTACCTTCATTTATTATTCCAAGTCTGCCAACAAATCTGGTCCAACAAGTACCCTATTAGCTGGATCAATCAAACAGATAGGAGTATTGCAACTCCACCCATACAATGCCTCAGATAGAGTCATCCTCAGAGATTCATGATACCCATTGTTGTATACGAAATCTACCAGTGGAAGATACCTTTCCCACTTTAGCTATTGATACATCACATACACCCTCAACATGTCCTCCAATATCCTGTTGGCCCTCTCTATCTATTTATGGATGATAAGTTGTACTGAAGGCCAACTTCGTACCCAAACCACAAATAAATTCTTCCAAAACTTGGAGGTGAACTTTGCATCACTATCTGACACAATATTCTTTGGAACACCATGCAATCTAACCACATCTCTAATGAACACCTATGGCACATCACTAGCTGAGAATGTAGACTCCACCGGAATGAAATGTGCAACCTTTGTCAACCTGTTCACAATAGCCATGATGGAATCATCTTAATTTACTGTCTTTAGAAATCTTGTGATGAAGTCCACAGAAATGACTTCCCATTTCCACTTTGGAATCACAATTAATTATAGCAATCCACCTTGATGTTTACACTCTTGTTTCACTCATTGAAAATCAAAACATCTAGCTACAGACTCTACTACATCCTCTTCAAGTTCATTCAATAGTAAAATCTCTTCACTACAGTGAGTGTCTTCTCATAACCTGGGTGACCTGAATAAGCTTTCACATGAAACATTCTCGAGGTTACCTTCTTGAGCTCATTGTTATTTGGCACATATATCATATCTCATAACGTGACCAATCCATCTGTTGTAAGGCAATAATCAATATCTTGTGCACCTACACCTATACATGTACCTATACTATGACCTATACCTGTATTTTCACCTATACCTATACCTATACTTGCCTACAAGATCCTATCATGTAGATCTATCCCATAGGAACTCATAGATGGTAAGTGATTTACCTGTATCTGTCTGCTAAGAGTGTATTCCACCTTGTTCTCTTTACCTTTGATATATATAATCTCAAAATCGAACTCATTGATCGTAGCCAACCACTAAGGCTACTTACCATTTAGATTCAGTTGCTCAAATAGATATCACAAACCACTATGATCACTCATCAATGTGAAACTCCTACCCAAAAGATAGTTTATGCACATATTCAATGCATGTATAATTGCTCCCAACTCAAGATCATGTGTGTGGTAGTTATGCTCGTGATCATTCAATTTCTGTGACTCATAGCATACCACCTATCCATCATGTATAAGGAGTCCACCAAGTCATTTCTTGCGAGCATCTATGCATACTATAAATTCTTTGTATGGATCTGCAAGCATTAACATTGTTGCACGTGTCAACAACTGCTTGAGATGCTAAAAAATGGCCTTACACTCCTCTGCCCATTCAAAATTCTTACCTTTCCTTTGCAATAACAAACTTATCCAAATACAGATGCAACACACTATTCATCAAGCACATAAATGTAGCTAGAGCATTAGTTAAGCCAAATGGAACTACAACGAACTCATAATGTCCATACCTGGTCCAAAAATTTGTCTTGTAAATATCTTCCTCTTTGATGCATACCTCATGGTATCCTGGCCTCAATTTGATCTTAGAGAACATTGTGGCTCCCTCAAGATGATTGAACAAGTCATCAATTCTAGACAATGGTTACCTATTCTTGATGACCACTTTGTTCAATTGCATGTATTCAATGCATAATGTAAGACTGCCATCTTTATTCTTCACAAACAATACTAATGTTCCCCATGGTGATACACTTGGCCTAATGTATCCCTTGTCCAACATTTCCTTCAAATGTGGCTTCAACTCAACCAACTCAGGTGTGCTCATCTTGCAAGGTGTTTTTGGTGCTGGAGCTACCCTTAGCACAAACTTAATAGAAATGTCTACCTCCCTCTTAGGTGGAAAATTTCTAATGCCCTCAGGAACTACATCCTTGAACTGTGATAAACCTGGGTACCTTCTCAACACATCTCTATCCTCAAATTCCTTACCCTTATCACTAGAAATGTGCACTATGAATAGCTTGTACCCTTTCCTGTGGCTATTCTTTCCTTGCATAGCTATCACCATCCTAACCAATGTGGATTTCTTCTTACCCTGTACGACTCTTGGTTCCCCATTGTCATCCAAGCACTCAATGGCCTTGCCATACAAATCCACTTTGGTTCTATGAAGATACAACTAGTCCATGCCCAACTACATATTGTATGATCCCAACAATAATACATTCAAATGTGCTGCAGTAGGCATACCATTCAAATCAAATGCACAAGATCCCAGTGATTAACTCACTTCTTTATACATGTAGCCAATTACACTAACAAACACTCTACATGCAATTCCTTACTCAAACCACACTTATTCATGAATTCAGGACTAACATGTCTATAATTAGATCCAAGTTCAATAAAAAATACAAATAACTTGGTCACAAAGCTTACCATCCATATCAATGATAGATGCCTGATTCTCTGCCTATTTGTTATCCAATACTACATAGTTACATGGAATACTCTGACCAACATCCCCAACATTATGTGCTTCCTACGCACTCTATATCTTAGACCTACTATTTTGGTACCATGGAAGTCTCTCCTGCAATCATCTCCTCCACATGTCCAAGATTGCATGGGCTCATTATTATGTTCCCCAGATCGGTGTTCTTGTCCTCTATCTGATGCATCGAACCTCTTAGGTGGTGAAAAAATCTCCTTATTACCTGTATCCTGAGGTATTAATAATTTCTTGTTCCGTTTTCCTTTATTGTTTGCATTACCTCTCCTGTCTGGCTTAGTTTCAGACCTACAATTCGATTGTTCATAGCAATTCCTTAGCTTTCGAATGGCCTCCTCCAATGATCTAGGCTTATCAAACTCAATCCTATCTTTAAATGCAATCGATAATCAACTAACGAACCTCTAGATCTTGTCCTTTTACTCTGTGAGATAAGGCACATACCTTAGCAACTCCAAGAATATTCTAGTGTATTCATCCTCTGTCATGGAACCCATCTTTTTCTCATAAAATTATTTTTCCTTTTCATTAAAGTATCCCTCTAAAACATACTTCTTCTTGAATAACTACTCAAACTCACTCTAAGTCAGATTCTCCTTATAAATACATCTGTCTTTCTTCACATCTTCCCACCAAATGTATGCTTCACCTTTGAGACTAAATGTAACTAATCTAGATTTCATGTTCTCCAAATAATCAGGCAGCCTAAAGAACTTCTTCTTGTCAAGAAACCATGTCTCTGCGCCTTACGGTTTCTTCTTCTCTCCATCAAATGTTGGTGGCTTTGCTTTCTTAAACTCATCCGATAAATATCCCCTATCACTCCTCCTGTAAGGATGATAACGATGAAGATCATGATGCATATCTAAATCAAAACTGGAATAATACCTCTGTCTATCCCCTCTTAGCATAGAGATAGGTTATGCACTTGCAAGTTGTGCTTAGCTAAGAAAATAAATTGTAATACATCTATATTCTTCGTATTTAACTTAAGCAGACATTGGGATTTTTAGCAGTTTGCTTTCCTTGGGGAAAATACTTGTTGCATGTATGTGATTCTTACTGGATGTATTAAATTTTTGTTCTATATTATAAATTAAATTCCACAAAGTAGTAGAGTGGGTTTGTCTCTTGTTATCTTGATTAAAATGTCATGAGAAGCTGCAAATCTACATCGTAGTTTATACATGGTATTAGAGCAGGATTCACATTAGATTAGAAATTTCAAGGTTATTTCTCAAGAGGTTCGAATTTGGGGATCAGTATGACAGGGTCTCTTTAGTGACGAAAAGATGACCTTCAATGGACAAAGGATAGAGTATTTCTTGGAAGACACCTCTAATTTGTTCCATGGAAGGATCGCATAGAAGCATTTTTGGATGACAATGGATTGCTAGAATACATCAAGAGAGATGTTCCAAAGCCACCATAATCTAATGCCCAGAATCATGCTCAATGGAAGAAATATGTAGCTAAGTTGAGGAGAATAATATTAGAGGGAGTACGAGACCACATTGTCACCAATCTCCATGAGAGATAAACTCTTTATGTGATATGACATGCACTGATAGATTTTTTCTAGAATAGTAGTGACCACAGGAAGCTGGTGCTCAACGTTAAAATTCAAAATATCAAGATGTAGAAGAATGACACTAATCCGCAGTACGTGAGTAGGTTCACATAATGTCATGATGAACTTGTAGGAGTTGGTATTACTGTTTTAGATGATGATTTGGTAAGCCTAGCCATTTTTGGCATTCATAAGAGCTAGCACAACTATCAAGATTCGGTGAATGCGAGGGAGAAACTACCAAATTGGGAGCGTTTATGGTTTGATTTAGTACAGGAGGAAATAAGGTGGAATACCTGAGATGGGACTTCATCCAATGGTCAGGATGAAGAAAAATTTGCATTGGTTAGAAAGGAAAAGAAGGGATAAGGGAATAAATCCCAATCCAAACTAGAATCCAATTAGGGAGGCAAGAAAAAAGAAATGTCAAAAATTAAATGCCTCCATTTCCATGAATTTAGGCATTGTATCATGAAGTGTCCACATAAGAAGGCAACCAAGAAGACCTTAGGAGCAGAAATAGGTGAAGCCATGGCTTCATAGTTTGAGCTGGACTTTACTCTCATATCATGAATGGTCAACACAATCATGGGAAGTGTGTTGTAGGTTTTAACACTGTACAAAAATTACCCACACACAATTTCTTTAAATAGCGAAAATAGAAAATAAAATATACATAATTTTTTCCCTTGGATCCCAAAACCGGGACTACCATATTGATTTCAAATTATATTCCTTTCAATGTTACAATACATATATATACATTTCGAGGCATTCATAAACACCAATCCATTATCCTTGGATTAAAACATGAACATAGTTTCCTTGATCGGATATACAAAATACCATGGAAAGAAAACCATCATGCCCAAAACCATGTGCAAGACCTATGCAAAAAACCAAGGGTAGGTCTGCCCACCTTCCTTGGGTCTACCCCTGTCTATGGGTCTGCCTGTCTATTATTGGACCTGCTTAAAAAAAATTCCCAAGATGTTGTCCCAGATCCCATGCAACGGGGATATCGCCCCCCTGCAAAGCCCCCAATAGGGGGTGACCTTGGCTGCCCCCCCCCCCATGACCCCACCGTTGTGTCTGCTTCTAGTCACGGAAATAATATAACACATACCCAACACATGTGGTACTTGGACTCAGGCGCGTTGTTCCACATGACATAATGTAGAGACTTTTTCAATGACCTAGAGGAAGTAAGATTTGTTGATGCCCATTGAGATGGGGGATGAATAAAGGTAAAACACGAACGGGGTTGGTATAGTTACATTTCTTATGGGTTCAGGATCCCCCCTCAGGCTTAAGGATTTCATGTTTGTTCTGAGCCTTAAGAAAAATCTTGTCTTTATTGGAGTTTTGGAAGAATTTGGTTATGATGTGATCTCCAGCAAAGGAAAAGCATTCGTGAGACATATAGCCATGGGACATGCGAACTAGAGTAGGGGTCGTGTGAAGAACTTGTATAAGCTAGATGTGGAGGATTATGTTGCATTAGGCACTAAGGTAGAGAAGGTGCAAAGTCACGATGTCGGTGTACTTTGGCATAGAAGACTTTGACATTTGCATCATGACACCCTAAATATTATGTAGTAGATAACTACATGCCTCCCCAAAGGAGCACTTGAGAATCAAGATGTATGTAAAGGATGTATATTGGGGAAGTAAAAAAAATCCACTTTCCATTATCAAGACAACAGAGCACATGAAATCCTTGAAAGGATCCACTTTTATGTTTGTGGATCTTTCTCGACAGCCTCCACTACTAGACACAAATAATATGTTATCTTTGTAGATGACTTGTCACAGAAGTGTTGGATCGTATTCATGGGGAATAAAGATGAGACATTCTCCAAGTTTGTAGAATTCAAGGCATTGGTTGAGAAAGAAACCGACAAGAAGGTGAAGGCTCTCAGTAGTGATAATGGAGGTCATTACGTGTCCAATGAATTTAAAAATTTATGTACAAAAGAAGGCATTCGACGATACTTGACAACACCCAACAACGCATAGTAGAATGGGGTGGTTGAGAGAAAGAACCGTAGAATTGTGGGAGTAGTGAGGGAGATGTTGCATGACTAAGATTTACCTCTGCACTTGTGGGATGAGACATGCAACACAACGGTATATTTTCTGAACCAGAATCCTCATCAAATTACGAGCATGATTACACTGGAGGAGGATTTCTTTGTGAGAATGTTGGGTGTGTCGCACTTCGAGATTTTTGGAGTGTCGATTTGCTGCCATGTCTCCAAAGACTCAAGGAAGAAGCTTGTGTTGAGAATAGAATTGGGTGTATTTTCAGACTGGACAGTAACTCCCCACAACTACCATGTGTACTTGGCATCCTTTAGAAAGAAAATTGTGAGAAGGCATATAAAATATGATGAGGAGAAAATGATGTGATGCTCTCTTGAGAGGGATTTCAGATTCTACCAAAAGACAAGCTTTTAGCTCCAAAGGAGGAACCTCAAGAAGTTGTGGAGAAACCATAAATTCAAGATCAGATAGTGGAGAGAGACACTCAAGAAAAAAAATCTAAAAATGGCAGAAAAAGGACCAAGGAGGCTAAGAGACTTGTGCAAAATGCGAGGTAGAATGTGGGTGCTCCTTCAAATCAGCATAGGCAAAGAAGGTCACCAGATCGATACACTATCTACATGGATCCAATGACTAATCTTATAGATACTAAGCCATTTTCTCTCGAGGAAGTAGTTGAGAAACCTATACGGGGTGATACAATGGTGGAGATATACAAATCCATTATAATAACAGTGTTTGGAAAGTGGTCCAAAGATTAGTAGAAAAATTAGTGTTGGGTTCGATATGGGTCTTTAGGGGAAAGCAGGCAGTAGACGGGAGCATAGAGAAGTACAAGGCCAAATTTGTGTCCAAGGGGTATTCTCAAGTTGAAGAGATAGAAAATGAGGGTACCTTTGCTCAAGTGGAAAGGCTTTCATCCGTTAGATCAATTATTCCTCTGGTTGTGCAAATGGGGTAGAATATCCACAAGATGGACGTAAAGACAACATTACTCAATTGA